>MU225845.1:330791-344248 GCA_018584345.1 Thuja plicata
ATAAGTCAAAGTGGTTAAGGGTTTCCCCTTTTCTCTCCACTTTTCTCTCTTCTATTTTCCTATATAAAGGAGAGAGTTCATTGTAATATTTTCATCTTTTGTTGTGGGCAAGAAAGCTATAGGCAATACTCTTGTATTCTGAAAACTTTGAGTTTTATTGTGCAAAGTTGAGCATTTGAATAAAGGAACAAGAATTGACAAACTTTGTGTTGTTAGTTTTGAAAATTAACGAGTGTGTTCTTATGTCTCGTTGGTTAATCCTTTCTGAAATTAATAGTTATCTTGCATATATCATTTGAGCATTTTAATCCAAGTTTTCTGAAGACTTCGTGCTTCAGGAAATCGGGGTTACTATAGAAACTAGTGGCTAATATACTCCAAGGACTGAAGACTTTGAGCTTCAGTATTGGATAATAGATTAGAGTACTTATTTGAGGTGAGGACAGGAGGTTTTGAGCTCATTGTATCACTTTGTCTTTAGATAAATCAACTGTTGCCTCTTTTGATTGTTCTTAAGTCAATCATCGAGTCACCGATATTACTGTTGCAAGGTGAACTGTATGTGTTACAGTTCAGTTCTACTTGAAGCCACCTGCGGTAAGAAGGGAGCCTCCCCTATTGCTGAGAGGAGAGAGAAATCTCACATACTGCTGCCTAAAACACACATTTTGCAAGTTGTAGTCTTAGTGACTTGCAAAATATTTAGCCAACAACAAGAATTTATTCAAAACCATATGGAAGTCCAAAGAAAAATGCTGCAATGTTGTTGACATTTGAAGCACGGGCAACTTGTTGTCCAAGGAGACCGGGAAGAAGCTCAAGTTAAAGAGGATTAGACATCCCAAGTAATACAAGGTCCCATGATTGCAAGAGCATCAACTCCAAGTAAATGAGCAATGTTTATAGATTTTTAGATTGGTGCAGATTTCTAGCTTAAAATTTTTAGACATCACAAGTCATACAAGGTCCCATGATTGCTGAGGCTCGGGCGACTTCGTGGGGCATCATGATAGCCAAAGACAATGGGTGGAGAAGACTGTGGATTGAAGGTGATTCCAAACTGGTGATTGATGATTTGAATGGTAGCCCAATTCACAATTGGAGGCTTGAAGTGATTGTGGGCATAGCTTAATATGTGTTGAGGGAAATGGAGGAGATCATGATTTCTCATGTTGGCAGGAAAGGTAACAAAGTGGCTGACTAGGCAGCAAATGTGCGAGTTGGTACATGTAATAGAGAGGGAAGAGCTTCAAAACACTGGGAAGAAAATTTCCGTTTGGAGGTCCATAAACTATTGTCTGAGACTCTGAGGATAGGCTTCTTTAGCTTTCCTCTTGCTCCATTTGGTCTTTCTATGCACGCTCCTTTTCGGGTAGCATGTGATATCATAAGGTGCTGATATTGGGAATTTCACATTATCGTTTTTTTTATTTTTTCAGGTTCCTGGACCTATCAAAACTAGGTATTTTCATCAAATAAAAAAAATGGTTTGAGTGCTAATATTTTAATCATTATTTACATGCCCATCTTGGAAATAATCCATCTCAAAACTTATAACAAAAAATGACTTTAAGGTAGAAATAATCTCAACAGCCCGCACTATTAATATTTATTAAATAATAATAAATAAGATATTGTTAAACTTAAAACCAACAATCGCTAGCAATAAATTATTCACCCAAATAATTATTTCTCTATACAACATTATTCTCCCGTAGCAAATAATTATTTTTCAAACAAAAGACTTTAATCTTCAATTCATAACATATTTATTTTCCCTGTAATATAACTAAAATAAATACCACAAAATTATTTTCAATACAAGATTTCACAATTTTACACACAATGGAGCCACGAATCCTAACATGAATCTGGCTTCTGATGGTTTAAAGTTCCATCCAACCCATCCAACCTTGAAGGTTTTCGTTCTAAGTTCTCTCAAAGCAAACTGCTCTCCAATATTCTCCATAAAAATATTTCTCGAATGCATAATATTTCCTTCTGCCACCTTTCTATAAAATTTATGTAACCGTTCAAGGAAAAAAATTATTAAACTAAAGTAATTTCATATTTCTAAAGTGACAAATGATATTTTCATTTTTATTTCAAAAATCACTTTATATTAAATAAAAAACAATTAATAGTCTTAATAAATTAAGGCAAAAATATAAATTTAATTAATTAATTAATTACTTTAAAGGTAGCAAAAACGGGACATTACAAGTCATCCCACCTCAAGATTGCTTGCCTCCAAGCAATTTGTACCTGTATATAATCTCCAAAGAACTATACTCATGACCAGGATCCCATATCAACCTAGGGGGGCTGTATAAGCTATTGCTGGAAACCTTATGCTGCAACCTGTCTGCAATGATCACCTCCTTGTCTCTCCTGAAAACAAGTTGAATAATCCTCTGCACGAACATAGCAAATCTGCCATCATGTATCTTAGCTTTATCTCATTTCCACTGTGCCACACTGATTTCACTAAAGAATGTAGATATTGGATGACATAGGTGTAATCTTCATCACAAGAATATGCCTTATCTGAATTGCACACTTTGAAATCAACATCATCTGACACGAACAACACCTCCATCCTCTGCACCATTCCTGTCCTTAGGGAAGTACTATTAGAGCTCTTGATACTACCGTCCTCCCGTCTAGTGTGAACTCTAACTCCCTCATCTGAAAATCATGACTACACCATTCCTGTCCTTAGGGAACTACTATCAGAGCTCTTGATACTACCGTCCTCCCGTCTATTGTGAACTCTAACTCCCTCATCTGAAAATCATGACTATATTGGCCAAGTGACTACAACCACTATACTCCCAAGACAACATTTGTCTGACCAAGTACCACCACATAGAAATCATTTGTCACTGTGTACTCATCCATTTAAATACTCAACTATGAGACCTTCAAAGTGCAGTTCATTATGAACCCGTCAAGCAATGTGACCCTAAATTTTGGAACGTCCTCAACCTGCAATCCATTCCTCACCACTAGGTCAACATTAATAAAAAAGAGTCACCCCACTATCAATCAAGCAACTAACAAGTTGTCCCTTCAATATCCCTCTCACATGAAAAGGATGATAATTAGGAACCCCCAATAGAAAGGCAATACTACCATGTGTCATTTCACTTGTACTATTAGCATTACATTCCTCATGCTCACTTTCCGAATTGGTGTATATTAGTTCCTTATGCAAGTTGGAAGATGTAATGTACTTTGCCATTCCCAAGGCACCTGTGACTAGGCTTCTATAGTTCCCTACAAAAGAAACACAACTTCCTTCGCAACTCATTCCTCGACTCAAAGTCAAAATGAGGAGATGTAGTCTTAGGCTAGTTAGACACCCTCACATCTGACTTAGCATATGATTTGTTATTCTTGGCGTTCTTCTTTTGTGGTTGATGCATAGTCGGTGTAGGAGATGTTGTCTCAAGATCTAGCACCATCTAGATAGCATCCTGAAGTGCGTTTAGCTTGAAAGCCTTCACCAACCCTCTCGTATTATGATTCGAGTACTACTCTCTTCTCTGACATATCAGGGACCATAACTGCCACCTTCTGAAATTCATTGATGTAACTATTGTCGTCGGACAATTAGTATAATTAATGTTTGGTTAGTAATTGTCAAAGGGTAGGTAGATGTGCGACGGTTGTCAGCAGTTGGCACTCGTACCCCCTCAACATCTCTATATATGTTCATGTACTTATCTCTGGGATATGTTATGTGATGGTTGTTGTCGTCATGAAATAGGAGTGTTGCAAGTGTCATCTGAAATACATTGTAAAGCATTGTTGAGATTAATGGAAATATATCTGTTAGTTCTCTTATGTTGCATTTGTTTGTTACATCTCCTTTATATTTAGGTATGCATTAAAGTTTACCCTACGGGAAAACAACTATCCATGTCCTCATGCTATTTGATAAAGGTCAACTCATGGAAATACATCTCTATATCTTTCTTGTCAAATCTACCAATGGATTTTCTGTTGAACTCCTCATAGGACTGAAGTACTGCATGATTTTGTGTGACCAACCCTTGATGCCACCAATAATATGTAGCACCCTCCTAATATAATGTGGCAAATTCAATTGCTTTTGTTTCTTGCATTGATCTCACATTCAAGAAACCATCCAACTTATGTATCCAGGCTCAATCTATATCCTTGTGTTTCTTTCAAGAGGGAATAGGATACTTAGGGTATTCTATACTTTGTTGGAGAGTGCAAAAACACCCATCAACACTAAGTAGACCATAGTTTTTGGAAACAGAGTTGGCGCGGACTCAACAGCCCAAAATAGGACTCAAATTTGGGACTCGACAAAAATCTTGTCTAGGACTCAACAAAAAACTCAGCTAGGACTTTAAAAAAAACGTAGTTTAACCCAGAAAAAAAAATAGTTGACAACTTTAACGTCATTTGTGTAATTCCACCTTCAAAATCCCTCATTGTAATCAGATATCTTATATGACAAGAGATCCCAATAACTAGAGGGGGTTTTGGAGAGGGCACCCTAATGGGTTTGACGGGGTAGAAATGATAAGTTGCACACGGTGTCAGGTGTGAGAAAAAGCCAAGGATGGAGGGCATGCTTGTCTTCTCCACTCCTTCCCTTGCTATTTCCTTGTCTATACCTAAAATAGACAGGTTTAAGCTAAAATATGATGGGAAAAATGCTCAATTTTTGCTGTTTTAAAATGCCTAGGCAGACCCGAGAGTCTGCGCCTAGAACTCAGGAATCCTAGCCTAGGACTCAAGAAGTCCTTGGGTTAGACTCGGACAAGTGCTCCTCAGAACTCTTGTGGACTTGCAGGTACAAGTCAGCGGCAAGTGGAGTCAACCAGAGATAGGACTCACAGGTTTCGCGAGTTTGGAGAGTACTCGCAGAGTCCTAAAACTATGATGTAGACTATCCAGGCAGAAGTTTAAGAGAGTTGTAAAATTATTGTACCACAAGCAAATTGTAATGTGAACTCTGAGCTTTAGTTTTAAGCTAAGATACCGATCCATCCTGGGGCATGACTGATGTGGGAACGGATGCGGATTCCGGCGCAGATGCCCTATGCATGTCGGCTGGAAGCGCATCCACAGTTTTGAATTGACTGCGAATTGTATGGATTCAACAATTGATCTACTTCCTTGGTTGTTAAGATTTATCACTTTGATATTCGGGAATGAATTTTACTGTTTGGTGTGAATTACACAATTAACCTTCTTCCTATTATTTATGGAGATGAAACAATAATTTCTGATAGTACTTTAGAATTTTGTAGTGTTGTAGTTTGATCTGATATACTGATTGAAATGCTGACAGCTCTTGGTGTTTTTATGGAGTGAAGTCTTAAGATTCATATAACCGAATAGCGTTAAGTCGTCCCCTTCTCACTTGCACACTTCAAATATGATTGAACTTAGGAATAGGGAATATTCAATTTGTTCTCATATGCTTATGGTTTTGTACTGATCTACACATGTCAGGGGTAAGAATTCCTTTGGTTTAGATAGAGATCTCAAGGGAAATAAGAGATGTTTGTGATTACTTTATAATCCGCTGAGTGTATTGGATGGTCCTCGGTGATTTAATAGATTGTACCCTGCTCCTATAAATAGTGCTGATTGGATCTGATTATGTACTATCCATATGCTCCTCTATTTTAGAGTCATGACCTTTCAACTATGGATAGATCGTGCCATTTGCTAAAGTGTAATTTCTTTTATGATAGTGCCATGAACTAAATTTTGTATATTTCTTGCATTTCTTTGCATATATAATATATATAGTATATATATATATATATATATATATTTTTTTTTTAAAATACATATATATATATATATATATATATAAACGCATCCGCATCCCCCCCAAAACAATTTCACGCATCCGCGCACCCGATTCTCGCATACGCATCCGCATCTGCACCCGAATCGTCAACTTAGGTTTTAAGACTAACTATTCTGGACTCGCAGCGCGAGTCAGTGGTGAGTTGAGTCAGCCGGAGATAGGACTCGCAAGTTTGGCGAGTTGTGGAAAGCACTCGCAGAGTCCTAAAACTATGATGTAGACTGTCCAGGCATATAAGTTTAAAAGAACTGTAAAACTATTGTACTATAAGTAAATTGTAATGTGAACTCTGAGCTTTAGCTTTCAGACTATTATTCTTGATGCACTTGTGAATTAGTTTTTGGTTTTGCACTGCAAGGTTCAGCTGCCTTTGACGAGTCACCCAATCCTTGAATGCATCAATAAATGCCAATTGTTGTTCCATCGGACTTTGTAGAAATCTTTTGTATACCCTGCAATATCAGTTAAAAACTTTAAAGATAACAGCAATCACAGCATAATCCACGTTCAGTTTTCCTCATGAAAATAAGGCTGTAAATGGCTTTACGTTGCTTGCACCCTGGGTTATAGTTTAGTTCATCAGTCGTTCCAAGATAAGATAACTGTGATTAATTTAATCTCTGTATGTTGTATTTTAATAGTATTTTCTTCCACCTATAAAAGTACAAAGTTGTAAAGTTATGTCCTTGAATTATCAACCTGCCAAATATATGCTAAGAACACAGAATATACCTTTCGTTGATATGCATTAAAAAAAACTTAAAAAATGGTTGATTTTAGAATGAAATTGTAAGCAACACATTTCAATGCCTTCGTTCATTGTAGGAACTTCAATACAACATGCCTAGCCCTTACTTTAGTGCACTGTTAGAAATTGCTTGACCAGAAACAATAAAAATATTGTAAATTATTAAAAAGACCAATACCTTATGTCATGTGGTGTAATGAATATCCATTGAGAACCCTGTGCCTTGGCAAAGTCAACAACAGTATCCAAGCTTATTTTTCTGCTAACGGCATCCTGTGTAGCAATTCTCAATCAGTTATCATCAAGAAATGCTAATTCCCGAAGAGATTGGAGATCAAATGATTCGAGAATCGATAATTTTTTCTTACCATAAACACATCGAATTCATCCATTGCACGGAAGGGAGCCTCTGTCATTTCATGTAAAGCAAGAGCAAAGCAAAGCGTAGAGAAAGAACGCTCTCCACCTATATGTTACAGAGACCATCTAGTCATTAACTTGCCAAAACACATTTGTTACCATGCCAAAAAAGAAATTGTAAGACCCTATGTATGACCTTTTCCTAAGACAGAAAGCATTTGTCTCCATGTTCAATGCAGTTTAACTATTTTGTTACATTTAGTTATCAAGTTTACCCCTATCTTATCTGGTGAGCTTACTCTGCTTAGAAATGAAAACATCAGCAAATGCCTTGTAATATTACTGTATTAGTTTTCTTCAGAGACCCATTTACCACTCTTAATTCCTAATTATCTAAGCATCCATGCTAGATATTTGGAACGGCAAGTAACGCAGTTCAACACTGTTACTTGTCCTCCTAAGCGTTAGGTGAACACAATATCATCAGGAGAAAAATGATTGATATTTTTGCTCATGGCTATGCTCTGGGGAACTTGCACCATCTAGGAAAGAAAGGATTCAGCATCTTCATGATGATATTTATCGCATAAGTCACTGGAAATAAAAAAGTAGAACATACCTGATAATCCCCGTGTATCTCTAACTGCACTACTAGACGTGTCTTGAGGCATCTTAACCTGCAAATCAAAACAGAGCCATCAAATTAAACCAACTTGAAATATATGTAATGTCCCCTTTCTAGAAATAGATTTGATAAGAAATAATAAAAATAAATAAATAAATAATAATATAATATAAAATCTATTATTAATATAATAATACGATATATTAGTAATATAATAATATGATATATAATTGATACAAAAATATTAAAATTAAAATACAAAATAATAACATTAGAATATAATGTAATTGATATAAAAATATTAAACTTAAAATACAAAATAACAAAATTAGAATATAATGTAATTAAACTTAGTTAAGTTAATGAAGGGTCAAAAATGCATGAAAGGAAAAGTTGCAACTCCTTCAAACATGAGATATAAAAAGGGAGAAGAGAACTTCATTTGGAGGAGGGAAAAAAAGAGCATAGGAATTAATAAAGGGTTAGACTCTTCCAAAGGGTAGTAAATCTGAAAGGTTGTGACTCTTCCAAAGGGGCAGCAATTATGAAAGATTGTAACTCTTCCAAAGGGCAAAAATGATGAAAGGTTGTGACTCTTCCAAAGAGTGGTAATTCTGAAAGGTTGTGACTCTTCCAAAAGGGCAACAATGATGAAAGGTTGTGACTCTTCTAAAGGGTGGTAATTCTGAAAGGTTGTGACTCTTCCAAAGGGCAACAATGATGAAGTTTTGTAGCTTCCAAAGAGTAGTAATTGTAAAAAGGTTGTGACCATTGCAAAGGGCAGACATGATGAAGAGGTGTAACTCTTCTCCACATTGGAAGATATAAAGGGAGAATGTTTCATTTGAAGGACAAGGAAGGGAGAGAAATTTGGGGAATAATATATTACTCTAAAGGCAACAATGAAAAGTAGTGACACAATTCTAATGAAAGGTGGTGACCTTTTCAATAAAGTATAAAGGAGATTTCATTCCAAGCCAAAAAGGAGAGGCAACAATAAAAGATTATTATTCAAATTTTGAGAGCAAAGGCAAAGTAAAAGGTGATCCCAAATGGGGACATTAAAGTGGTATCAGAGCATGATCCTGCCATCCTGCAAGGTAAAAGATAAACATGGAATCATTGAATAAGAGAGCAAATAAATATATAAAACAACACCAAAAACAAAAAAAGTCAGCAGTAGCATGAATCTTGTGTGCATGATTGAAGGAAGAGAGCCTGATTTAAATCTCCCAAGGAATGACAATTCGAGCGTTGATATAATCCTTATTGTCAAATTGCAATTGATATAAACTCAGGAGGTGGATATAATCTTTCGTAAGCCAGTATATATTGATGACCACAAATGCATATGTGATTAAGCCTTGGATAGAGAATGTCTCTTCCAAGAAGAGGAATGGGTCATCTATTGACCAGCCTAAGAGCCTTGGATAGGGAATGCCCCTACCAAGAAGAGGAATGGGTCATTTATTGACCAGCCTAAGAGCCTCGGATAGGGAATATCCCTACCAAGAAGAAGAGCCTTGGATAGGGAATGTCCCTACGAAGAAGAGGAATGGGTCATTTATCGACCAGCCTAAGAGCCTTGGATAGGGAATGTCTCTTCCAAGAAGAGGAATGGGTCACTTATTGACCAGGCTAAGAGCCTTGGATAGGGAATGTCTCTTCCAAGAAGAGGAATGGGTCATTTATTGACCAGCCTAAGAGCCTTGGATAGGGAATGCCCCTACCAAGAAGAGGAATGGACCTAATAAAGGTCAGCCTATAAACCCTGAGTGATGCGCTCCAGTGGACGACGACAAGATTTGGCCCTAAGGACCACAGAGGGTCCTTATCAAAGGTCATGAGCTCGACCTGGCAGATGTCGCTCAGGAAGTCCCTAGGGATGCGCTCCAAAGGACGATGGAAAGATTTAACTAGAGGACCACACAAGGGTCCTTATCAAAGGTTATGAGATCGACCTGGCAGACTTCACTTGGGAGCCCTAAGGGATGCGCTCCAGAGGATGACGACAAGATTTAACCAGAGGACCGCAAAAGGATCCTTATCAAAGGTTATGAACCTGACTTCGCAGACTTCTCTTAGGGAGTGTTAAAAATTAAATGGATAACTTGTTAGATTCTTAAATTATGTTTATATGTTTTGTTTTCCCTCTAACAACTTTTTGCAGGTTCTTAAAGGGATTCCAAAGATTCTAGATATCCTTGGTGGAGGGCATTTGTTATAAATGTCAAGATTCCTAAAAGGAATCCAGTGATCAAAGACATTCTTGATTATACATCAAGGAGCAAAGCAATACTTAACAAAGGAAAATGAAAGTGTTGTAGCAGATCAAGATAAGTTCTAGTTTTGAATTATTTGTTGAATTTTAAATTGAATATCATGGTAAGTTTGTATTAGTAAATATATCATGATTCTAATCTCGAACTTGAAATTGTTGTTTCGGGACTAAAAATGGTACATCAATCATATCACAAGGAGAAGCCATTTAATTTCTTAAGGACAAGCAATTTTGGGAAGGGTGGACTGTAATGTCCCCTTTCTAGAATAAGATTTGATAAGAAATAATAATATAATATAAAATCTATTATTAATATAATAATATGATATATTATTAATATAATAATATAATATATAATTGATATAAAAATATTAAAATTAAAATACAAAATAATAAAATTAGAATATAATGTAATTAAACTCAGATAAGTAAATGAAGGGTCAAAAGGCAAGAAAGGAAAAGTTGTGACTCCTTCAAACATGAGATATAAAAAGGGAGAAGAGAACTTCATTTGCAGCAATTATGAAAGGTTGTGACTCTTCCAAAGGGTAGTAAATCTGAAAGGTTGCGACTCTTCCGAAAGGGCAACAATGATGAAAGGTTGTGACTCTTTTAAAGGGTGGTAATTCTGAAAGGTTGTGACTCTTCCAAAGGGCAACAATGATGAAGTTTTGTCTCTTCCAAAGAGTAGTAATTGTAAAAAGGTTGTGACCACTGCAAAGGGCAGACATGATGAAGAGGTGTAACTCTTCTCCACATTGGAAGATATAAAGGGAGGATGTTTCATTTGAAGGACAAGGAATGGAGAGAAATTTGGGGAATAATATATTACTCTCAAGGCAACAATGAAAAGTGGTGACACAATTCTAATGAAAGATGACCTTTTCAATGAAGTATAAAGGAGATTTCATTCCAAGCCAAAAAGGAGAGGCAACAATAAAAGATTATTATTCAAATTTTGAGAGCAAAGGCAAAGAAAAAGGTGATCCCGAATGGGGACATTACAATATATTTAGTCACCTGAAATTCCAAATGAAAATGCCATTACATGTAAATCTCAAACACATATGAAATCTTGACATAGATAACTATCAGCTTGACATATGCTTAGTGGCTTGAACTATCTTTTACTTCATCCTTCGAATAATAATCTACCATATACTTCTATTCTTGTAATTTTACATGTCTGGTCTTTCGTTTGTGTTGTTGATTCAATTAGGAAGCAAGCACGTTCTTAGTTCTTTCTCGGTCCCTGCTCTATTTGTTCTTCCTCTGATTTTCCCACCTTTGCTTCTTTTTATGCTCTATATTTATTGTATCTTCATATTGTGTTTTCCCCTAATTTGTGGATACTATTATTAATAGTAGATTACTTTCTTAAAAAATAGTGTTGTCCCTATTTTTTGATTCATTAAAAATTAGAGATAACCTACCGGAATTTTAACATTTTAAGGCTCTAGACACGTTTCTTGAGGCATTTCTTCATCTCCTAGGAATCCATTGACAAATCCAATCCTTCGCCTCCTTTTTTGTCAAGTTTTGTTGTCTAGAAAGTTGGATTTTTCTTCAATTTCGGGTCTCAGAGGTTGCATTGGAGATAACCGTCATTACAAATAAAATTGCAAACCCACGTTACTTGCATTTGCAATCTCTTTCCCGAGATCCAATTTTGACTTAGTTTTTTTTTTTTTAATGTTTTTGTTATGTTTTTTAATTGAGTTACTTTTTAAGTGCATTTCAGGTTTTGGAGTTACTATTACAAGTTAAGCAATATGTAGCTTCCTTGTAATCGGATCTTAAATATCCGATTACAAGCAAGAGGCATTGTTTTACAAAAAGCATGTATAACTGGGCCTTGTAGCTCAAATTGCAAGTTACACTTGCATCATGTCTTTAGAAAAAAAACTTGAAAAGTTAACTATAAGACCCAAACCTTCCATTAAATGTTTGTTTTTTTCAAAAAAGAAATGACTTGTAATCGGCTATTATAATGTGAAATACAAGTTTGGGCTTTTTATATTTCATTTAGGACTTAATGTTACTTATAAGATGTTATATAAAACCAAATCATATTATAAAGCCGACTTGCAAAGCATTTTATATGATCCAAAATCAAGAAATTATGCTTGCATCGTCGTAGTAGAAACCCGAAACGAGAGTTCACTTCCATTTGTTATTTGTGAACAGCGAAATCCCTGCTAGAAGCCAACGTTAAACTTGAGTTATCATTTATGGTGAGGATCTTTGATGCAAACAAGGAATCGTCTCCTTCGGACGGCCTATGAACTCACGTTTTTGCCCTATACAAACTCACCTTTGTTTTTCCTATTCACGTTTTGCGTCTGGAGGAATTCATGAGCCGCGATCTTGTTTCTTTGCTACCATTTTTATGTTTCCAAGGCATTTAGGTCGCGGTTTTGGTGAGACGCTTTTGTTGGCCATGTTTCCAAGCTATGGCTTTTTCGATCTGAGTCACCCTTTCATGCTTTCGTACCTTATTCATCAAAGATGGTCACTTTTTCCTCATCATTTAGAGTTGTTTTTGTCTTTCATGTTTATGCTTTCATATGTCTGCAAGTACTTTGGGCATGCTCGAGCTGGGGCATTTGTTTTTGTTTCGTTTTCATTTATTTTATACAGTTTTTTTTAAACCTTAGTCTTTGTCGTGATTTTGGTTGTAAGAAATTAAGGGTTTCGAATTCATTTGCATTATAGCAAATGATTAGAACACATGGATTCAAATTTCATGGGAGCGATAGAGACAGAGCGACACTTTATCATAGAATGCCCAACACTCTCTCTCTCTCTCTCCAATAAGATTTGCTCCAGCTATGTGCATATTTTAGAAGCGGAAAATTTAAGTACCTTATTTAAAGAAAAACAGCTAGACAGGACAGCAAACCTAGTGATCAAAATTCACTATCAAAGAGCAGATTTAAAGAAGTTATAAATTGTTTAAGGTTCTAGCACCATATTTTGTGGTGTGTGCTAATTTAGGGGGCCCCATAGGCTGCTTCAGCCTCGCGGATGTTATTAAAATCTTTCATTCATTCATTCATCCTAGGTTGTGTTAAATTATAGCATCGAATTGATTAATATAAACATATATTATATATTCTACATATATATATATATATATATATATATATATATACTTGCGATATGTTATTAATATTAATATTAATATATATATATATATTTGTGATATGTTATTAATATTAATATTAATTTATACTGACGACCTACAATAGTTGACTTATGTTATCATTTAATCCAGTTCCGAATTGGTCGGGGATTATGATAACAATTGGTTCAAGTTCCGATCCGGACTGCGCCGGATATCTTGACACCTATGTTTATTCTCATCCAGTTCCGAATTCAGTCGAAGGTTAAGATAAATTTGCCTATCAGGTTGAACTATGTTCCGGATTATGCCGGAAATCCTGATTCAAATAATCATGTGTTGTTTTTGGAAATATTAACCAGATTTCAATAACATCCACATTCTGTGAATATTAATCTCCTCTCGCTAAGAGGGAGTGTTAAATTATAGCATCGAATTGATTAATATAAACAT
>MU225845.1:355780-381069 GCA_018584345.1 Thuja plicata
AATGCTTTAAATCCTTAAAAATCTTTGAATTTCTTGGGTTTTTCGATTTGCCGAGTCCGGCCGCCGAGGCCGAGTCCGAGGCCAATCCGACCTTGCCGAGTCCGAGGCGAGTCTGAGGCTTGTAACTATGACTTGGGTACTCCAGGACTGTACTTGGGTACTTCGGGATGATAGGGTACTCATTTTGATATCAATCATGATTCATATCATGCTACTCATTGTAATCATGATCATCTTTATGATATTTCATATTTGAACAATGAATTTTGAATCTTTGATAGAATCATAGAACTAATATAATTTTATGATTATCATTATGTTACTATGAGTCTATGAGTATGTATGTTACTATCATCTATGTTACTATGTTGAATGTTCAATGGTTTCAATTCGTGTTGCAATTTTCAATTTTACTATGTTCAAGTATTTCAAGATTCCAAGAACCAATTTGGTATGTTATATTGAAACATCATTTCATAATTAGCATTTCATAATTGAGGAGGTTGGGCCACAAAACGTGGTCCAAGTAGTGATAGATGCAACACATGTGTGCAAAGCTAGAGGGAAGCTTATTGAGGCAGCCTATAAACATATATGGTGGACTCCATGCTGTGTGCATGCCATGAACAATGCACTCAAGGACATGGGGAATATTGACTGGATTAGAGTGGTCAACAATGCGAGAGATGTGCAGATGTTTATCTACAACCACCACACTTCACATGCACTCTTCAGGAGCTTCGCAAAGGAGTTCTTGCAACCAGTTGAGACTATATATGCATCCTATTACATTCTCTTGGAGAGAATGCATGAATTGCAAGAGTCACTGCAAGTCATGGTTGATGCAAGATTGGAATCAGTGGGGTGAGGCCAAGACAGAGCAGGGGAAGAGGGTGAAGGTGAAAATGAAGAGTGATCAATTTTGGAGTGATGCAAACTACAGTCTATATCATTACTCTGGTTTTCCAAGTGATCAGATATGGTGATGGAGATGCACCTACCCTTGGAGAGGTGTATGAGTGCATTGTTTCTATGCTTGACGAAATGAGGGCTATTGTGCAACAGCTTTAACATTCTACAATGAGCACATTCGGCCAATCATTCAGCACAGATGGGACAAGCTAAACACTCCTTTGCACATGGCTTCTTATGCTTTGAATCCTAAGTGGTACATGGCTAGGTCTGGTAGAGTTACACCACTTCAGGACGATGAGGTGAAGTCAAGGTTCTTCAGGTGCCTTGGTAAGATGTATGATAATGATACTGGTGGCGAGATTCGCACCGAGTGGATGAAATTTGCCACTCTTACAGGTTACTCAAATGCGGCAAAGATGGATATCAGAACTATGGCATAGAAGTATCTAATTTTGTGGTGGAAATGTCATGGATTACAGAGGTCAAAGATTACCACACTAGTCATTCATTTGATATCTTAGGTTTCTAGTTCTTCAGCTGGAGAGAGGAACTAGTCTACTTATAGCTTCATCCACTCTCTTAAGAGGAACAAACTTTCCCCTAGGAGAGCAGAGAAGCTAGTGGCTCTACACAGTGCCTGCGTATCATGGACCGCAAGACGTGTGTACAAGGAGAGCCCAACAACATGACAGGATGTAGAGCCAGAGGAGCCATCTCAGATTGACGAGGATGAGACTACAACTGCTACAAATGTAGGGCAGGTTGGTGTTCCTTTTGCAGATCTTGATCGTGAGGAGTCCAATAGTTCCAGTGATGAGGAGTTTGCCTTGGGGGATGAATAGAGGCCTCCCTTCACTTCATTTTGACATGATTTTGTACTCGTTTTGATATTATTATTCTCATTGTAATCATCTTTATGATATTTTTTATAGAATATAAATCGGAATGTTCTATTTGCCGATAATTTGAATTTCTAATAGTAATTGGTAATTTGATATTTTGTATTAGGTAGTTGAATGTTCAATGATTCATGTTGCAATTTTTCTATGTTCAAGTATTTGGTATTATTAGTTCTTATATTGTTATACATCATTTCATAACTAGCATTTCAAGTACTATATGTATAGTATATTACAACAACCCCCCCCTCACCGTCCCGAAATTGAAGCCCTTTGTCCATCTGTCCCGACCTCCCCCAGTGCCCATGTTACACTGGATAGAAGTCAGAGTGTACATATTCGACTATGCCAAGCCTGAAATATTGTAGTCCAAGCCTAGGCAAAATAGAGAGAAGGATATAAAATAGAAATCGTTGTGTCAAATCAAAATCAAAAATAAGCATGGTCAGCCACCAATGAGGAGTTGAACCATAACAAATGGGATTGTGGTTGTCAAGAGCCCAATTAGCCAGCCCATTTGTTGCTTTATTGTGTTCTCTAGGAATCTGGCTGAATTGAACCTCTTGGACTTGATCCTACAAGTCGTGAATCTTCTCGAACTCTCTTGTTAGTTGCCAATTTTCGCTATGGAATCCCTGAGGATAAATAGCAAGTTGATGATTACTTTTGAATGAAGTTCAATTTAGAGCTTTTGCTACCCAAATTTTGAAAGCCTCTTCAATCCCTACATAAACACCTTTAATCTCTACTAAATTGTTAGTTGTATGTCCCAAATCTTTCAGCAATGAAAAAGGCTACAAATTTATCGAGTATCTACCAATGCCTCTAATACTAGCTTGACATGGATTGCCCTTTGAAACACCATCTGTATTCAACTTACTATACCCAAAGGGAGGAAGTGTACAAGGTATAGCTAACTTAGATTTCCTTTCAGCTCCAAAAGAAGACGTTGTTGAGGTCTTGGGTTATAAAGAGAGTTGTTTACATAAATGCTCCCACTCCATAGTGAGAAGATGAGGTAAATTCTTTGATAGATTCAGCTATAAAGTAAACAAATCTTTCGCTTGATAGATTCAGCTATATTCATTTTGGTCCTCTCCCAAATATAACTGATATCCCCACTGTCTTGCTGGAAAATCCTGCAATTTCGCCATGTCTGTTTTGTTTAATATTGGATTTTGGCCAATATTAATCCATTTTATTCTTCCATGGGTTAACAAGGCAAGCATAGTAGGGTTAATTGTCCAAATATCTGCAATATCATGAGGACAATCAAAAATTAAGTTTATCATTTATGAAGCTCTTAATGGTTGTTGGAATTTATGCCCTTTAGAGTCATGAAGCAAGAAGTCCAAAATAAAAAATTGAAGGGACTTTGAGGCAACTCAATAGTCGGAAACTAAAGAGTCATGCATCCCAATGGGCATTGGATTTTGAATGGTTATAAATATAGTGAGCTTAGCCGTTGAAAGGCATGTTGATTATTATCTCCTCTCATAATTGCAGATTTACAAACAACTTATTTAGTGGACGAAAATCCACCGAAGGAGAAGGCTTGTGGACAAAAATCCATGAGTCTAGGGTGATCAGAGTATGAAAACACTTTGATTGCAGAGGGCTTTCTTATCCAAAAATTGTGTTTCGTCAGAAGGAAATTTGTATGATTGTCATTTCTTTTCAGTATTCAGGAGTTATTTGGGTATTGTTTTAAGTAATCTTCAAGCATGGTTGTATTGATTGCTGGTTGTTTTGAGTTTTGGGTATCTGTTAGAACAGTATGCTGTTAGTAATTTTGTAATTAGATACATAAGCTGGTAATTTCCATTCAGCATTCAAACTAATGTAATCAGATATATAAGTTGGTATTTCCATTCAGAATTCAAACTATTTCGGTTCGTGGTATTTGGAGTTAATTTGATGTACCAAATTTATCATATTTTGTGAGTTTTGTGTAGAATTTGGGTGTTGAAAACAAAATCATTTGCTGCTATTGTAGGTTAGATATCAGACCTGATTATTTGTTGTTGAATATCAGAAAATTCATTCTATATGATGTTATTTTCTTTTCGTAAGCAAACTATTTCAGTTGGTAAAGTTTTGAGCAAATCCTATGGTCTAGTTTTCGACTAGTTTATGGATTTGTGGAAAAATCTTGGGAGTGTGAAATATGGATTTGTTTCTGTTATAAAATCAGATGTTATTAAAATAAAATATCCTAAGTTAGATTATTTCTATTTTTAATGGTCGCTTCTAGATATTGTAAATATCTTGTATAATAGATTCTTTCTATTATTTGTATGTTTCTTTTTAGAAACATCTCTTGTAAACTCTATAAGAACATTTTGTTCGTAGTAAATAAATCATCCAATATTTTACCAATTGTCTATCTAATATGGTATCAAAGCTAAGTTTTCTAAATTTTTTTGAAAAATTTTATAATTTCACTTCGAAATTAACTGAGCATTAAAAATTTTCAAAATTATTTTTCTGCGGGATCTTCAAATTTCTTTTTGAGAAATTTGTTTGGGTTTTTTGGCTCTTTGTTTTGTTTGTGGCTATCAGCGTCTGAAACAATCTGGATTACTTTACCTGCCTAGGCTTGGAAAATCGCATTTTTTGGTCATGGCTTTTTTTGCAGCCATATCCATGGCTTTCGTGGTCGTCTATGCATCTGTCAATGGTCGTTTTTTGTGTTTCACATACTCACACAGCATCTTTCTGATCGAGGGTTTAGTCTACGTTTTCGTGGGTTTTTTAACAACATTTTTGGGCCCAACAAGAATTCTTTCCCCCTTTCTAGACGACGAGTCTGTTCATTTTCCTTATGTTTCTCAGCATTGACGGGCAACAGGATTCTTGCAGCAACGCCACTGTTTTCTAGTCCTTCTATCTGTGTTTTTCGACGTCGTTTTTTTGTTCGACCAGCTTTCATCTGTTTGTTGGTCCTTTGATCGACCGTTTTCATGGCTCGTCTCTGCTTTTTCACAGGCTTTTGATCTCTATTTGCTGCAAGTTTGGCGACCCTTCATCTGGAATTAAACTGCTATTTTCAAACTTTTTGTTGCAATCAACTAGGGTTTTGCTCAAAACCCTAGTTTTTGTTGCTCTGATTTGAATTATAATTTTAGATTCTTATTGGGTTTTTCGAGCTCTCTTCTGGGTTGTTTGCAAAAATTTTTGGGTCTTCCATTAAATCTGCCTCGAGATCTGTGCCACCTATCTGCTATTCAGTCTCAAAATTTGCATGAGTTCTCTACATCAGTCATGTTCTCAATGTCATTTGCATGTATTCTGCCTTGATATTCGTGCCACCATTCAGTCAACCACCTTTGACCTCAATTTTCTACAATGGCATCTTTGATGAATATCCTACTTGAGGGGAATCAGAAGTTCAATGGGAAGAACTACAATACCTGGAAGCAACATATGATGACGATTTTTTAATACAGATGTCTTGACAAAATTTGTGTTGGGCAAGACTAATCGTCCTGAGGAAGAAGGCAAAGAGTAGATAAATTTGATGAGCAAAATCGAGAAGTTGTTATGCTCATCAAACTTTCAGTCATTGATGATCAGCTCCCATAGGTTCCTTCCAGTAAAACAACTAAAGAAATTTGGATTCATTTGAAAGGTTTGCATGAAACCTCTGATAAGAGTCATGCATTCTTCCTAAAAAAACATGCTCTTCTCGATCATGATGGATGACCAAGTATCCCTGCAGGATCATCTGAATTAAATCAAGTATATTCGAGATCAATTAGAAGCCATTCGAAGCAAAATGGAAGAAGACATGGTGGTGATCACCCTAAAAAGTCTTTTGTCTTCCTATGAGCACTTTGTTGAAACTCTTAACATTGCTTCCACTCATTCTGATGTTTCGTTTTTCGATCTTTGCATAATGCTCCTATAGCAAGATCACTGGAAACAACAATTCGACAGTGGTACAAGCTCCTCTTCTAACACAAACTTTCTCAGCTAAATCAACAGGCAACTATCAGTTCTCTCATTCTTCTCAGTAGAATCCCTCTGCTCAATCATCAGAAGGCCCGAAGAAGAAAAATATTCAGTGCAACTACTGCCATAAATTTGGTCATATGAAGTTGGAGTGTCGTAAATGCTTAGTTGCTCAAGCCGAGCAATCTGGCTCACAATCTCAAGCGCATGCTGCGGAGCACACTGAGCAGGGTGAGTCTTCCTTTTATGCCTTCATGGCTAAAAGACCTGTAGATCATGTAAAATCCTTTGCCTGGTATATTGGTTCAGGTGCCTCCCACCACTTCACTCATCGTCAGGATTGGTTCACAAATTTTTAGCCATTCTCAAATTCAGCTATTTTTGGAGGGGAAGAGTACACCGTTGCCGGAAAAGGCAATATACAGATTCAATTTAAAGGAAAGAAATTGATTTTCCTTTATGTATACTATGTTCCAGGAATGGAACTCAACCTTCTCTCAAATAGTCAAATTCTGAGACATTCCCCTCGGCTAGACGTGACATTCAGTTCACATTAGTGCAATATAATTGATCAGGTGACTCAGTCTACTATTGTTGTGGGTCTTGAGGATCATGGTCTCTACAAACTAGTTGACTCTGGTGATTCTCATAGCCCATCGCTCTTTCTTAGTACATTCTAGCATTAGCGGTATGGGCACTTAAAAGTGCACTATCTTTCTCCGCTTGTTCAGGAAGATCTTGTCATTGGACTATCGGAGATTAAGACTCAGAATCTTGGAGTTAGACGAGCAGGTCAGGCTGGGAAGCAACATCTCACTCCATTTTCAATGACGACTCCTGGAGAGCTTCTAAGGTACCACAACTGGTCCATGTTGATATTTGTGGACCTATGGCTACTCCTTCTGTTACTAGGCCAAGGAATTTTTACTTTTTGTTGATGATTTCAGTCGTAAAATGTGGATGTATTTCCTTCATCAAAAATCAGAGGTGTTTGTTTTATTTCAAAAGTTTAAAGCATTTGTAGAAAAAGAGTCCAGTCAACATATTGTTGCTCTTAGAACTAACAATGGGGGAGAATTATGTTCTTCTGCCTTCTCCCATTTCTGTGAACATGGCATAAGGCGCCAATTAACAACACCCTACACCACTAAGCAAAACGGTGTCGTTGAGCGTAGAAACCGCATGATCAACGAAATGGCTTGGTCTATGCTTGAACACAAGAGTGTTCCAAAGAAATTTTGGGCTAAAGCAGTCCACACTATCGTCTATCTTCTCAACCACTCTCCCACATTAGCTGTCAAGAAGCAAACTCTGAAAGAGGCTTGGTCTGGCCGTAAGCCCAAAATCAGTCATCTCAAAGTTTTAGTCTGGATCCCTTCTGCTAAACGCACCAAGTTAGATGCCAAGAGCCAGCAACTCATGCTCACCGGCTACAATGATAATCACAAAGCCTACTGCTTGGTTGACATCGAGACTAATCGTCTCATCTTCAATGATGAGGAACGAGGGTCATTTCAGCTCTCTCCTACTGTTATGAATTCCGAGGACCAGTCTCTCAAAGCTCAAGACTTGGGTGTCCACCTTCCATTAGGTCCACCTGATGGGAGGGCTCCAACTGGGACAGCTCCAGAGGTTCTTGTTCCTGTTCCTGCTTCTTCACCAATTCCTTCTCCTGCAGGATCACCTAGACATATAGCTACACCACTCGATTTTCCTCAGGATTCATCAGATCTTCTGTTTGATGATGATGATCCTGTTGCACCTCTTGCTTCTACTATTGGCACTTCTACTCTCTGGCCTAAATGGTCGGCTAAGATGATTGGCGATCTTCATGATGATGAGCTCATCGAGGGTAGAACTGCTCGGAATAAGACAAAACCTTTTGATTTTGTAAATTTTGCTCTCATGGTCAACATTCACAATGTGTATGAGCCTCAAACATACACAAAGGTGAATGGGCTACCTGAGTGGGAAGAAGCTATGAAGATTGAGCATCATAGTATGTTCAAAAATAACACTTGGGTTCTGTCAGATCTTCCTTAAGGAAAGAAACCCAACAGCTGCAAATGGGTATACAAAGTCAAATACAAGGTCGGTCATACTTTAGATAAGTACAAGGCTCGCCTTGTTTCCAAAGGCTTCTCTCAATGTGAAGGTATTGATTATGAGGAGACCTTTGCCCTGACAACTAAGATGACAACCATCAGATTAGTCCTCACCATGGCAGCTCAGTATGACTGGAAGGTCCATCAAATGGATGTCAAAAGTGTCTTCCTCAATGTTGTTTACAGAATGAGGTGTACATGACGCAACCTCCTGGACGCAAGGTTGCCAGTAAAGAACACCATGTACTCAAACTGGTGAAAGCACTCTATGGCCTTAAACAGGGCCCTCGAACATGGTACATGAAAATTGATAAGTACCTCACAGATCAGGGTTTCCAAAGGAGTCCTTACTCAAATTTGTATGTCAAGACTACTGGCAATGAAATCATCATTTTGGTTATATATGATGATTTGATTATCACTGGCAGTTCTAAATCATTGTTTCAGGGAATCAAACAAAATTTGTCAGTCTTTTGACATGACCGACCTTGGATTTATACACTACTGCCTAGGTGTTGAGGTTTGGCAACAATCACATGGCATCTTCATCTCTCAGTCTAAGTATGCACAGGCTCTGTTGGACAAATTCAAAATGCAGGATTGCAAACTTGCATCTACACGTATGGAGTTCGGTCTAAAGTTGTCAGCTAAATCTAGTTCTCCTGTTGAGAATGAATCCGCAATCAAACAACTAGTGGGCAGTTTGATCTATCTCACCGCCACTAGACCTGATCTCAGCTTTGCAGTCAATTACATATCTCACTTCATGACAGCTCCTACTTCAGATCATTGAATTGCAGCAAAGTGTATCTTGTGTTATGTCAAGGGCCCTCTTGATTTTGGTATCCTCTGTGGATGAACCAAAGATCCCCGACTCATCGGTTACACAGACTCAGATTGGAGAGGCTCTATTGATGACAAAAAGTCTACTTCCGGATATGTCTTCAATTTGGGCGCAAGCGCAACCACTTGGACGAGTAAGAAGCAGCAGGTTGTATCTCTTTCCTCAACAAAAGTTGAATATCGAGGAACAGTCAAAGCAGGTTGTGAGGCAATTTGTCTTCGTAGGATGCTTTACGACATCCATCAATCTCAAGCAGGTCCTTCACCCCTCTTTTGTGACAATCAAGGAATCCTCAAACTTGCCAAAAATCCAGTCTTCTGTGAGAGCACTAAGCATATTGACATTCATTGTTATTTTATCTGTCAGCTGGTTGAAGATGGATCCATGGATTTGCAATTTGTTCCTACAGCTGCTTAGACTGTTAATATTCTCACCAAGTCCCTATCTCTACAAAAGTTTGTCAAATTCAGGGAGCAACTTGGTGTCATTGATAAGTTGACCATTAAGGGAGAGTATTAAAATAATATCTGCTAAGTTAGATTATTTCTTTTTTTAATGGTCACTTCTAGATATTGTAAATATCTTGTATATTAGATTCTTTATATTATTTGTATGTTTCTTTTTAGAAATGTCTCTCTTGTAACTCTATAAGAATGTTTCGTTCTTAGTAAATAAATCATCCAATATTTTACCAATTGTCTGTCTAATAGACTTTCGAACCTATCCATTTGTTGTTCATATCAGAAAATCAATTTATTAATGTTCTTTGAAAAGTTGATTAATTTGTTGTCTTGTTGTGTAAGAACTAGATGACTAGTTTTGGTGCTTTTGGGTGAATTTCGACATTATTTGTAATCCAATTTCACATATAAAGATAAACCTAATTTTTGAGTCGACAATATTACAGATTTCTCTCTTTCCAAATGTTCCACAGCGTAAGGATGATGGCAGATCACAATGCAAAAAGGAAATTCTGGCCCTTAGGCAAATGGTTTAGCCATGCTCAAATCAGTTGATCAAAAGATTGGATGTGGACCCATGAAAGATTTAACACTTAAGATAAATACTTCCATAAGGAACCTACACAGGAGCAATGAAAGAACAAATGTATCATGTTTTCATCATTGCCCAAGCATAAAACACAATTAAAGGGGTCATAAAAGCCACATTTCATGAGCCTGTCCCCAATTAAGACTCTTCTCCTTAGCACCAAATACCTATGAGTGTGAAGAGTTGCTTCAGCAGGTGACAAATATTCTTACTCAGGGCAGGATAGCCAAAAGATAATGAATATTCACATGTAGGATTGTTTCCCCAAGCAATGAGGGGATGGAAAAGGACGATCCAAGAGAATTGTGTCAATTTAAGATTGTTGTGATTGCTTGACGTGGATTGGCCAATCCAAAGGGGGATTCCAACACTACCCAATCTTTCATGGATGAGTAGTGGGCTAACAGTAGTGAGCAACTTTGATCTATCCTATTTCTTACAAAGCATCCATAGTAATATTTAATACTAGGAAGTCATTAAAGATAGGTGAATGTCCATCCCAAGAATTAGTCCAAAAGTTGGCACTTAGACCATTATGGACAATCCAAAACGAATGCTTTCTTATAGGAGCTCTCTTCATTGTTAAAACAACAAGAATTGATGATCTCTTGCCTAATGGTATGTGTTGAGGTGTGTTCTCTGCATACTTGGCTTGAATATTAATCTCCCATAAAGAAAATGGAGCCATAAGCATTTTCCAGTAATGTTTAGCTGCCAAAGCCTCAATGTGCTTGGTGGAGGATATAAAACTTAAACCACATTCTTGCTTATGTTGACAAAGAGTCTCCCATTGAACAAGGGACCACTTTTTTTCCTTGCAAATCACTACACATAAATTGTTCGCAAAGAGAATCCAATTGTTTTGAAGTGTGGGCTAGAATATTTAGGATAGAAGAAACATATACATTCAAGGCTTGAAGGACCACCTTAACCAATGTCATTCACCCCCCTAAAGAAAGCTATTTATTAGTTCACTTCTACAATTCATCCTCACTTTGTTGCTAAGCCAATGCCCATCTTTAAGTTGTTTGGTTGCAAGAGGGACCCCTGTTGAACACACCAGAAGACTGAGAGGGGGGGTGAATCAGTCTTGAGCAAATCCTTAAACCTTTTTGTCACAAACACTTATTATCTTTATCCAACTAACCATCAATGAAAGATAACGCAATGAACACAAAACACATGGACGCCAGATTTTTACATGGAAAACCCAATGTGAGAAAAACCAGTTAGAATCACACTCACTATATGAATAATTGAATACAATATTTTAAGCCAAAGGCCAAGGAAGCTCACTGCTCCTGATTTGGACTTGCAAGCTAAGACGCACAACCTTAGGGCAAGATTCAATGGACTTGCAATGTTGAGACACATGATCCTAGGGCGAAATACAAAAGAAATTGCAAACTGAAGCAAATGCTCCAAGCAAGATAAAAATCTGCACAAGCTGTCAAAAGGACTCAATGTCTCCTAGCATGTCTTCTTAACAGATTGATGATGTTCATGATCATTGTTTCTTCAAGATACCGATATATGCCTTACCTGATTGAAACACTGTTTTTACCAATGACAGCTTTAGTCGTTGTTATTTATCAATGTTGGACATTAGTCATTGCTTGATTAATCTCAATTTGCCTTTCCACAACAACAGAAGTAATCGGTACATTTCTACTGGTTTCCTTGATAATATTAATCTTAGTTAAATTATATTATATTATAGTATAGTTTATTTATTTATTTTTACATTTTGAATATATTTATTATTGAGACCCATTTCAGATAGGGGACATTACACTGAACACTCATTTACAGATCTCTATCATCTTCCACACATCAGGCAGCACATCACTTATATCAGGTCGACATCAATGCACATAGCAGGTTGACATCAATGACAACTGAACTCATATTGCTAACAATCCACCGCTTTGTCATTGCTAGCAACACCAATAACAAACACAACTGATAACTTCCTCTTATAGTTCTTTGTCAGCAATATCGACAAGTTTGGCTGTAGAATGGTTAGCAATACCAAATATACAGAAGGATACATTAAGCATTCACAGATTCCATTCACCCGATTACCGATAATTCACTAACTACCAATATCAATGAAGGATACAGAGTCCCATACCAGAATACCAGATTGGCGAGGAAGTGTTTATTCTCTTTATTATTACCAAAAAACCAACAACCCATACAATAAACCAAACACAAATATATAGTAGCCGGTTGGTTGGGAAAACCAACGGACGCACCTCCTCGCTCCTAACTACCCTCCCGACAATTCATAATTAAGTCTTAATACAAAATGACTTTATTTCCTATTACATATACCCCCCCCCTCCAAAAAATGTTGTCTTCCAGACGACTATACAAAAGGAAAATCAAACTTGAGAGTTGGGTTGTGAAGACATCCCTGGACTCGGAGCTTGCTCTCGGAAGCGTAGGAGATCCCTTTCAGCCGCCTTCTGCTTAGCCCGAACTCCCTGTAGCACTCGTAACGCGTCCATCTTTTTAGCTTCAGCTACTGCTACCTTTTCTTCAGCTGCTGCTAACTTCTCTTCTAGTCCAACTCGCTCTGTCTTCCATTGTGTTTCTCTCGTGGCTTTTTCCTCTTCCCAATCCTTCTTTGTTTGCTTAGTCAGTTCTTTTTCTTCCTGTAGCTGCTAGAATGTCCTCCTGAAGGCCACCTTCATTTCTTGGAGTGTGTTCAAGAGGGGTGGCTTCTCCAGTTCCCGTACTATGATGCCTGGGGCTGCCCATATTTCAACTACATTTTTTGTGTACCCACTTTTGTAGAGTAGGCCCCAATCTGTGTGGCACTCCCCCTTCATGAATATTGCTAAGGATTCTGCAGCCCTGACTATTACTTCCATGTTCTGATTTTTAGCTTCCTGGATGATGTCCTTCATGGTATGTTCCATCTTTTGCAAATCTTTGAGCAGCCTTGTTGCTTTGTCCTCCCATGAGATCCTTTCTGCACCTTGCTCTGTCTTGGTGTGCTTTATTCCCATAGTGTTTTCTCCTTCTGTTTCCCTTGGTGGTGGTGAGGATGGTGGTGGCGAGGGTGGCGATGCCATCCCGACTTCCTCCAGCAGTCTATTTGCTTCGTCTAATACGGTGTCTTCTTCAACCTCATTCTGTATGTTTCTTTTGTTCTCCATGGCCTGTACCACCAAGGCCACTGGTTGTGCCACTTCTATCCCCTGGGGGGTGTGGACTCTAATCTTGTGCCCTCCTGTTTGTTGCCCCCTTAGGTCTATGACCTTAGTATGTGGTTGTTGGTTTGCAGGAATGAGATTGGCTACTCCCGGCAAGGTGAGTCTAGTGGCTCCCCATTTAGGGATCCTCTGTCCACTTCTCTCTTCTTCAGTGCTTGGATTCCCTTTCTCTCCATGGCTGTCCACTCTTTCTGTACTCGGAATGGTACAGCCTCCTTCCGTACTTGGCATGGTACGGTCTTCTTCCTCACTTGGGATAGTACGACCTCCTTCCGTACTTGGAATGGGTTGTATCTCTGCATACTTGGGTATACTTCCTGGTAGTGGGCCCTCCCCCTGAGGTAAAAATGTGAAATCTCTGGGCATGCCCTTTAAGTGGCGGAATCTGATTTCCTTGTCTGCTGAGTCTGAGGAGGTATCCTCATCTTCTGAACTATCATTACCCACCTTATCGCCAACCTCCTCCTGGCTTGATCCTTCACTATTCGCTGGTTGGTGTACCTGTCTCGGTTTCTTTGTCCTCGGTTCTCCTCATCCTCCTGTCTTGAAAGTATCTAAGTGCAACCAGTATGTCATGGCCGGTTTATATGGTTCCACCCTATTGGCTAGAATTAGTCCTCCTTTCTGATCAGCCGCCACCTGTGTACAGACTGCTTCCAAAAACAGTGCTATGGTATGATGAGGCATATAAAATACCTTATGTTTCAATTCCATGAATTCATACAATCTTTCTGAAAGGAACTGTGCCCAATTGTATATTTGTCCCTGGTTCAACCCATCCACTATTGGTAGCATCCAGATGGCTATATCGGATGTGCGGCTGCCAGCTGTGAGTTTACTCTTCACCAAGTCCACAATGCAACGCCATTCTTCATTGGCTATAAAAAATTTCTTCAGGCCTCTACTATTCTGCTTGTTGAGAATGCTTCCCCACTGTTGTTTGGTGAGATCTTTCCTGCACATTAAGTCCAACCATTTCTTTTTTTCTTCTTTTGACATTGGTGTTTTAGTGAGTTCCTGTCCCCAGTTAGGTATTCCAAATACCTTGCTTATTTCCTTAGCAGAATAAGAAATGGTTACCGTTTGATGAGAATATCGGATCACCGATTTGTGAGCCTGCCTATCATACCTAGCCACCATGGTGCGCAATATTGGCTCAAATTCTTTCAAATCAAAAATAGGCATAAAAATGATTTTGTCTACCTCTGCTTTCTGTAAAGCTCCCTTCAGGGTGTGTTGGTCTTCTGCATTCTCCCACCAGGCACGGCATCCACTACCCATTACGCTCTCAAAGCTGATATTGGCCGTAGTAATTCTTTCGATGCTCTTTCCCTTATCCTTCTTGCTTGTCATTTTCATTACCTTCCTCACCTGTAAAGCTGGATTCTTCTGCTTGGAATCAATAATTTTTCCCTTACTCGGGTTTCTGACACTTATCTTTACCATCTTCGTTTTTAGAGCCAACCTTTGTATGCTTTTATTAACTGTTTTGCCAACTGTCTTGTAACCGTCGATAACTCTTTCTACTTGTCGTCCGTACAGTCCGTACAGTGTATGGCTTATCTTCGTTTCCCTATGTACTGAATTTTCTGTACAGCGTACGGCCTTATAACAACAGCCCCTTTCTCCCTGCCAGCCGTACGTTGTACGGCCTGCCTCTACATACGGCTCCCTTATTGGCGTACGACCCTCTTACAACCCACCTGGTGTCCGTAGGGTGTACGACAGACTCCAAGTCCGTACGGTCTATTGTTGACAGCAATATTTGTACGTCATACGGTCCCCGTACGGCTTCCTCCTGATTGTTGCTCGTACGGCCTCCTCTCTCTTCTGCCTAATCGTTGCTCGTACGGTCTCCTCTGCCTGATCGTTGCTCGTACGGCCTCCTTGTCCTACGTCCGTACGGCCGCCTTGAAACTGCAGCTTCCATACGGCGTACGGTCTCTCCCTCCTTGCTCCTTGATACCTCCTGCCCGTACGACGTACGGCCTGGTGCTGGCCCGTACGATCTCCTTGGCTCTGTCGTACGGTGTACGGCCTCCTCTCCACCACTTCCTCCTTCCTGTTTGCGTGGGTTCTCCTGGCTGCAAACTTTGTTCTCCCACTTTCCTCTATTCAAGTTAGTAAAAATGCCCCACTTGAGTCCTTTATAAGGCTCGCTGAAGTTAGGGTTTCTTTTTATTATCTCTCCCCTCGAGTTCTCCTTGTCTTTTTCTTTTCTCTCTTTTATGTCTAAGTGACATATGGGATGTATTTCTATCCTTTTATTATACAAAATGAGTTTAGATCCATTTACCAAGTCGTTCAAGGGATTATTATCTAGTGTAGATAATTTTATAGCTCCATTATCCCGTACCTCCACAAATTTATAGGGTCCCAACCAACGTACCTTGAACTTGCCTAGCTTAATTTCATTTTTTCCATTGTACTTGAGTACCATTTGGCCAGGTTCAAACTTCATTTTCTTTAAGTGTTTGTCATGCCAAAATTTTCGTCGCTCTTGTGCCACTTGGGTCACCCATTGGGCAAATGTCCTTCTTTCATCCAATTTCATTAAAGTACTTAGTCTTTCCTTTAGACTCTCTGTATCTCCTAGTCTCTCTTCAACTGCTATCCTCAGGCTCGGCACTCCATATTTCGTAGGCATTACGGCTTCTTTCCCAAACATTAAGTGGAAGGGTGTGTGCCCCATAGTGGCTTTGTAAGTAATCCTGTACGCCCACAAAACTGCTAGTAGTCTTTCTCCCCACTCTCATTTTTCTACTCCGCAAGTCTTATACAGGATTGATACTCATACTTTGTTTGTGGCCTCCGCTTGGCCATTCGCCCTTGGATAGTACGGGCTCGAAAATGAGTGAAAACTTTTGTACTCATTCGTCATCGTTCTGATTACTTGATTCACAAAATGCACCCCCTGTCGCTTGTGAGCTGTAGTGGTATGCCAAATCCGGTTATTATTTGTTCATAGAGAAATTTCGCAGTACTGAGAGTTGTGTTGTCTGGGAGTGCTCGTGCTTCGGCCCATTTCGTAAGATACTCTGTTGCTACTACTATGTATCTACATCTGTGATTACTACTAGTAGGTAGGGGCCCTACAAAGTCCAACCCCCACCACTCAAACAATTCTTGTGGTTGGGATGGGAATAGTGGCATGAAGTCTCTTTTTAAGGGTTTCCCTGCTCTTTGGCATGTATCACAGGTGAGCACCCATTCCCGAGCATCTGCATACATAGTGGGCCACCAGAGTTCTGCCAATAGTACCTTCCGAGCTGTTGCATCCGGGCCCATATGGCCTCCCGCTAACCCTTCATGAGCTTCCCTTAGGATTCCAGAGATTTCTTCCTCCATCACACATCTCCTCAAGATCCCGTCTGCCCCCATTTTATATAGTAGTCCCTCTATTAACTGAAATGTTCCGCTTTTGAGTGCAATTTTTCTCCTTTCCGCGGCTAGCATTTCTTTTGGAAATGTGGCTGTATAGAGATATTGTCCTATCCCTTCGTACCATTGAGGCAATATGGCAATTTGAAATAGGTGGGCATTCGGGAAATCTTCATTTATTCCGCTTCCAGAAGCTTCTCCCGACCTGATTCTTGATAATTGGTCTGCAATTACATGACTCTTCCCCGGCCTGACTATGATTTTAAAAGTAAATTCTTGGAGGAGAATTAGCCATCTACTCACTCTCCCTTGGATTACAGGCTTATTCACCAGATACATGAGTGCTTGGTGATCAACAAAAAATTTAAAAGGAGTAGCTAATAGGTAATGTCTAAATTTTTGAACTGTATAAACCATACCTAGTGCTTCCCGTTCAGTGGTACTGTAATTCCGCTCCGCTTTTGATAATAGCCTACTTGCGAAGTACACTGGGTGGTCTAGTCCTTCCTTCCCTATTTGTGCCAGGGTGGCTCCTATTGCATAGTTGGACGCATCCACATGGACGTGAAAATCCTTGTCCCAGTCTGGGTATATGAGGATTGGGGCACCCACTAGCCTCTTTTTTAGTTGCTGGAAAGCCTCCTCCTATTCCTTCTCCTAGCAGAACGACTCTCCTTTCCTGGTAAGTTTTTCTAAGGGCAGAGAAATTCCAGCAAATCCTTCTATAAATCTTCTATAGTACCCCACATGTCCCAAAAAGCATTTTACTCCCGTGACATCAGATGGGACTTCCATATCCACAATTACCGTGATCTTACTGGATCTGTTTTCAATCCCTCCTTACATACTATATGGCCTAGCAGTCTACCTTGTGAAATCATGAATCTGCATTTCTTTGGATTCAAGGCTAGACGGGCCCTTCTGCATCGATCCATGCATACTCCCAGTATTTTGAGGTGGTACTCCTTTTTGCTATATACTGACCAATCATCCAAAAAAGCTCTGAAGTTCCCCGCGGACATGCCATGAAAGATATGGAGTATGATTCTTTGGAAGGTCGCTAGCACGTTGCATAATCCAAAGGGCATCGTAATGTAGGCGTACACCCCATCTTCCACTATAAAGGTGGTTTTTAACTTATCTTCCTCTGCAATGCTAATCTGGTTATAGCCTGAAAACCCGTCCATGAACGAGTTTATTTCATGGCCTGCTACCTCTTCTAGGATGCTATTAGTGAAAGGAATAGGAAAGGGATCTTTTATGGTTACCGTATTCAAGCACCTGAAGTCCACGCATATCCGAATTTGGATCCCATCCTTCTTTAGTGATATAACAATAGGAGACACCCAATCACTGGTTTATACCTTGAATATGATGCCTGCCTCCAACATTTTTGTAATTTCCTCTTGAACCTTGGCAGCATAATTCTTATTCATTCTATAAGGTCGTTTGCGCACTGGTCTTGCCCCTGGTATCAATGGTATCCGATGGACACACACTTCTAGTGGTACTCCTTTTAGGTCCTTATATGTCCATGCGAATAAATCCTTATACTCAAGGAAGATTTTCAATGCTGCCCCCTTCAATACTGGGTCCCAGTCGTCCCCTATGAAGATTTCCTTGGGTTCATCCTCCTCGCCCAAGTTTATTGTTTGCAGTTTAGCCTCTTTGTATTCTATTTGTCCCCCAAATGTGTGGGCTGGTTTGTTATTGATGGTTGTTGTGCCTTCCTTGTACTCCTTATACTCCTCAAGGTAGCTATCCTCTGCTTCTTGAATTTGCAACATATTGCACTCTGGCTGGAATACCTCACAGTCGCCCATCTGCCAATGGAATAGACCGCTGAGAGAACTAGTCTCATCTTCTGAGCATTCCCCTAGCCGGAGCACTCCTTCCTCATCTGGTTCAACTCCTTTGTCCTCTCCTTCTGAGTCAAATGCCAAATCCTGGCTTACACATTGATTCCTCAGATCAATCGTGTACTTTCTCCCGTCAACCTCTATGGATAAGGTATTTTTTTTCCAATTATGGGTGGCCTTGGCTGCCACCAGCCAAACTCTCCCTAACAATGCATCATATCCCTTCTTTTCTAGAGTAATTACCACAAAGTCAAGAAGAAAGTGTTGTGTACCGATCCTTACCTTCTGTCCCATTAAGTTTCCTATTGGTTAGATTCCGTGTTGATCTGCACCTACCAATTGGAATATGGGTGGCCAGAGAGTAGACTTCCCTAGTGCCTTCCAAGTCTCCTTCGGTAAGACATTCACACCGGATCCTCCGTCTACAATAGTATTTGAGAGTTTGCACCCCATTACCTCCATTTCCACTACTGCGGGTGTTCTTCCTGTCCCTATTGTGAATATAGTGTCGGCCGTATCTACTGGTTTTTCTTCTTTCCCCTCTTCCTTCAGGGTTTCCTCTTGGCTGCTTGTTCCCTGTGCCATTGCTACCCGTAGCTGAGGTAATATTTCTAATAAATCCATACTTCTTACAGGAATGGTGGTTTCCAGTACTTGTTTAATGATACTAGGTACTGGTCTATTATTTGAGGATTTAGCAGGACTTCCTGTTCCGTCTCTTCCTTCCTCTGTCATAGTATTTCTAATCTCCTTTCTTGCTTCTTGGAACCTTTCTTTTTCCGTGGCCATGTTCGGGTAAGTAAGTTGTTTGGACTGCATTCTTGTTATAGCGAATACTTCCTTCTCTGGCTCTGCAATGTCGAGTCTGTTCACCCCCTTTTGTCTCGGGCAGTTGGCATCCTCATGATTTCCTGGTCCACACCATTTACATAACATCCCTCTGTTTTGTCCCCCTCCGCTCTGGCAGTCTCGTGCGAAGTGTCCCCACTCATTACATCGCCTGCATTGGATCATGGGCCTTCCTTTTAAATCGTACTGGATTGCCCTCCGAGGTGTGTTGTTATTGTTGTTATTATTGCTCCCCCGTCTATTGCTTTGGTACCCTCCAGGTGAGGCTTCTGTGTTTGTGGTTGTATTCCGTGGAGGGGTAGCCGGTGGTGTGGATTGTTCTCCTTGAGTAAAAAATACTTGAGGACTCCATGCCTTAAGATTGTAGGGGCAATCCTTGATTGTGTGTCCAAGCACTTGGCAGATATCACAGAAGGCGGAGGCAGGTTTCTTTAGTATGTCCTTCCTTCTCACAATCCGTACACCACAGTTCCTTCTTTTTTTTCCTCCTTGCTTCCCATAACTTCATCAATCGCATCATGTCTTTTCTCAAGGCCTGGATGGTTTTGGACTCATCTCCGCTCTCTTCTGAGCTCTCACTTCCGCTTCCATGCTTCTTAGCCTTAGAGGTTTTGTTTTCGCTTTCAATGTCCATTGCTCGGGTGCATGCTTCTCCAAAGGATGATGGTGGTACTATCTTCATTTTACACTTTAGGGATGGGGTTAACCCTTCAATGAACCATCATTTTTTCAACCCGTCAGCAGGTTTGTTATCCAATTTCCCTATCAGCTCCTTCAATTTCCTAGTTAGCCCCTCACTGACTCGTTTTTGCCTTGTCTAGTATTGTAGATTTCTGTAACTATCTCATCGTCATCCCGTAGTAGTCTGAATTCCTCCTCAAATGAGGTACGGAGGTCTTTCCATGTGGTTTTTTGAGCAGCCTCCAGATCTGTGTACTAATCAATAGCAATCCCTCTAAGTGTGGCAGGGAAGGCTTTTAACCATTCATCAATGTCATTCTCTCCATTGGCCTGCCATATAGTGATACACGTTTTACAGTGTCGAGCCGGGTCATCCAACCCTTCTCCCGTAAATCTGGGAAGTTTCTGCTTGACCACTGCCATTCTTCTCCCTCTTGTCGGGACGACACTTCCTCCTGATGGGACACTTCCTCCTGATGGGACACCTCCTCCTGGTGGAACACTTCCTCCTGGTGGGACACCTCCTCCTGGTGGGATGCTTCCTCCTAGTGGGACACTTCCTCCTGGTGGGACACTTCCTCCTGGTGGAACGCTTCCTCCTAGTGGGACACTTCCTCCCGAACTTGTACTCTCTTCTTCTCCTTGTGACTCTTGTGTCTGGGTGGAGTGGGTCTCTCGGTACTCCCTCCGGGTAGGTGTTTCAGGATTCTTTCCTCTGCCCTTCACTGTTTTTGAAATGGCCAAGTTGGCAATTCCTTCTATGGTATTTTGGATCAAGCTTTCCTCAAGTTGTCCTTCGCTTAGAGATTGGTTCCCCAACTCTCGCAAGCGGTGACGTCTTGCTTCCTGTTGTTGTTGGCCAAGAATCCGCACTCCGGCTTCTTCTTCAGTTTCCTCTCCGGGTCTGCGTTTAGGATATTTGTTTGGAAGCAGGGGCATGAATTTAACAAGTGGACCAAATGTCTAGCCGTCGAGGAACTCCGCAAAGTAGATCCTCCACACTGGTGGTACCGAAATCAGTCTGTACCGTGGTAATCTGGAACCGCTCTCTGGGCTTCCCTTCCCACGTACCGCACTATCCAGGCTACCCCCACGTGTCTTGATCGTACCTTGGTATTCCCTCCTCTATACTAAGACCTCCAGGTCCGAACTTAGGCAACGGTGCCAAAATGTAGAATGGTTAACAATACCAAATATACAGAAGGATACATTAAGCATTCACAGATACCATTCAACCGATTACCGACAATTCACTAACTACCAATATCAATGAAGGATACAGAGTACCATACCAGAATACCAGATTGGCGAGGAAGTGTTTATTCTCTTTATTATTACCAAAAAACCAACAACCCATACAATAAACCAAACACAAATATATAGTAGCCGGTTGGTTGGGAAAACCAACGGACGCACCTCCTCGCTCCTAACTACCCTCCCGACAATTCATAATTAAGTCTTAATACAAAATGACTTTATTTCCTACTACATTGGCATCAATGAAAACATAATGCAAACTGCCAACAACCCCCAGATATTGAAGCGGCAGAGATCCATTTCAAAGTAGATAATGTTTAGACTTTGATTCTCCAATGGACAAGAGCAATGAAACAAAATGATGCTTGATATAGCATGATTAACTAGCTGATCAGTAGCTCTATAAAAAAAATTAAGAAGTTTCTGCAATTTCTAAGCTTCCAAGCAAGTAGATTTACTAAAAAGTGTCAACTTCTATTAACACTCCTTCGCAATATTCCTTTTCATATCAGTTTGTTTTTCAGTGCAGTAATAGTTTTGTTTAGATTAATTTACTATATTCTTTAGAACTTTAATACTAGTATTTGTATTTTTTAAATTTTTAGCATTATTATTATTTAATATTTGTTACAATTAACTTTTTGGATTGTATCTCCCTTGAATTTGAAGGTGAATTATTTTGTTGGGAAATCTCCCTGCTAAGAAACCTAGGTGCATGCTTTCACTATAGATGCAACAGGCACACAAAGAGAGACTGCCCGGCCCTAAAGCATATACAGAGAGAAAAATTCAATATAGTGAATAATGCTGATAAAAATGGTAGTGATATTGCTTTTGACAAGAACTCTGGCGACGGGAAAGAAGCTAATAATAACCAGAACCAACCTAATAATAATGATTCAAATTCAGATAAGGTCCTACCCACAGTAAGGCAACAATCTGCTGCTGATAGTAGAAACAAACACATCGATTTTGTGGATAATAACATGTTTGTCACACTAGCGAATCCTTTATTTGATGAAGAATTTGAAGTTGTTCATACCTATGATCCTTTGGAGGACAAGAACCCTGCTCCTCTAGATGCCCACCCATCAAGTGTAGTATTTGCAGATACCCCTAAAGGTAATGCAACCCCCCGCCCCCCCCCCCCAAAGTTGAATGCCCAGGAATTAGCCATTGTATCTATTAATGAAAAGGCTGATAGAATTAAGCAAAATATGAAGGATCAACAGCCCCTCCCTATGGAATCATTTGTCTCTCCTGAGTCAATGCAAATTGTAGCCTTCAATAAAGAGGAGCAGTTCAGTGAGGTTGTTAGAAAGAAAAGAAAGACAGGAGAAAGACACTCCTTGTCTAATAGTAGCAAAGGTAAGAAGAACCTCCCAGATTGCTTTAATAGACTGTGCAAAAGCACAAAACCCCAATCAAAGTAATTAACCATGATGCACATCCACAGCTGGAATGTTTGTGGTTTAGAGATGCCACATAGAAAGTATACAGTTAGGAGATGGTGTAACCAGTTGGCTCTTAAAGATGTTATATGCTTACAAGAGATCAAAGTAGTAGGATTTCAAGCCCACACTATTCTTAAATTTCTGTGGGATAAAGCAATTGGCTTTCATTCCAACCATGAAAGAGGTAAAGAAGGAGTAGCTATCCTCATTAACCCTAAATGGGAGGATCAAATTGAAAGCCATGGATGTTCACCTTGCCAGAGGGTCATTTGGGTGACCCTTAAATGTGGCTCAGAAGTTTTTGGGATTTGTAATATCTATGCAGCTAATTGTTATAGAGAGAGCAGAACTTTGGGAATGGTGCTCTATGCATCTTCCCAAACATTCTTGGCTTTTCCTAGGGGACTTTAATACGGTAGAGCATAGGTCAAACAAAATGGGAGGTTTGGCCCATGTATGGAAAGGCAATGAGTTGTTGTTTTGCCAAAAGTTCAAAGGAAATTTAATCTTCTTGATCCCATGGAGCATATGCATAAGCAATTTTCTAATATTTGGTTTACATGGTGCAACAATCAAAAAGGTAATCAGACAGTATATTGTAGACTTGATAGATTCTATGGGGATGTATCTGCATTCTCTTTCATAACAGAAGGTAACCATGCTCCAGTGGTGGTTTGCCCAACATCTATCTCAGATCATTCACCTATTCAGTCCTGCATTAGATTTGAAAGAAGTACAAACTATGGAGTTGATAAGATGAGAAGTAATTCCTTTAAACTCAATGTTTCTTTGCTAGATGATCCAAATAACATAGATGCCATTGAAATGGTTACCAACCTAACCAAGCTCTATAATCCTCTAGCAGATGCAATTACATTATGGGAAAGACTGGTGAACTCTTGGAAGAGTATTTTTCAAGTTATTGGTAAGAAGCTTGCAATGGACAGAAACAGAGAGGAGTCCTTCTGGCAGAACAAGTTGAATGGCATAGAGAGGGAGCTGCAGAATATGGGCAATGACCCCTTAATGGAAGCCCAACTAGCCAGTACTAAACATAACTTGAGACTTATTCAGAGATACAAGACACAATGACAGAAAATCAGGGCCAGAATGAACTGGATTAATGAGGGCGATAAAGGTTCTGGGTACTTCTTCAATATCATCGAAAACAATCAAAGGAGGGAGATGATCAAAGAAATTCAAATGGAGGATGGGCTCACTAATGATCCAGAATACAATAAGGGTGCCTTTCACCAGTTCTAAAGTGAGTTGTTCTCTTCGCAGGTCTCCAAAAACAGCCAAGGAGCTTTAAGCCAATGCCTAAAAATTATCCCTAAAAAACTCACAGAACATGATAGTGCAGCTCTCAGCAAGTCTCTCTCTCTCTTAATGAAATAATTGCAACCATTGACTCCTTTGCTAATGTAAAAGCACTAGGGTTGGATGGGCTCCTTGCTGAATTCTACAAGAGGAACAAAGATTGGGTGGGACCTAAACTTCTGAAAGTCTATGAAGAAGCTTTCAAGAAAGGATCTCTAGGAGATTGCATCAACAAGGGGGTTGTCAAGTTACTGCCTAAAACAGGTGACAGAACTCTAGTGAAAAACTGGAGACCTATTACTTTATTAAACCTCTCCTACAAAATTTTGGCCAAAGTCTTATCCAGGAGAATTGCTCCCTTATTGAACAAATTCATATCTTATACACAGATGGGTTTTATTCAAGGTAGGTACATTTTGATAAATCTTGTTACTGTTAAGGAATTATTGATCAGAAGATAAAACTGAATTGCTGTAGTAGAATACAATTGCCTTTTTTTATTGATTGACTCTACAAAACACAATGACTATATATATTGAATTCAAAGGATGTAAATATGAAAAGACATGACTCATCATATTAAGTTATATGACGAGTCATGACTGTTCACATTAACATATCGTATAGCAAATGATTATCGTTATTATGCACAAGGTAAATCACATATTACAATTCGCATAGGCAACATATATAATAACCAGCTCGTTTCATATAATCGGACAGTCACGATACTATCGTGATTGTCATATACTAACAGTCTGATAGTATCGTGACTGTTCGTATATAACAGTCACGATACGTGACTTCCTTAGCATACACGGCCAATAATCATTTTCGACTATTATGTCGATTCAATAATATTGCATTACTTTATTTTATATTACATATATATATATATATATGGTTTCACTTATAGCCATATTAATATATATTATATATTCAATTATAACCATATTAATATATATTATATATTCAATTATTATATGGTATACATATATATATATATATCATGATTGTCTCGTCGTTTATTAAACACGAACGAACAATACTTTAACACTCCCTCTTGAGAGAGAGTTTAATCGATTTTGTAGAATTTTTCATATCATGATATCTGGCCTGATTCAGGACACTTAAAGGTGTCAAATCATGATGAGTTATTACACAGTAATAATATAGGTGTTAAGATGTTCAGTCCTATCCGGGACAGACCCTTACGGGAGACCATCCTAACAAATTATCACTCAACAAGTAATAACATAAGCAACAAGTTGTCCGGTCCTATCCGGGACAAACCCTTACGGGAGTCGATCTTGAAGCCTAGTTACTATTGTCAAGATCGTCACCTTGACATAGTAACCTACACATACACTGAAGATCGTCATCTTCACAATTTTGAAATATTTCAATATTTTATTCATGAACAAAAATGTACATTAATAATTACATTCATATTTTGATCAAACCAATTTTCTTTCTGAAGAAATCTATCTTTACTTT
>MU225845.1:384642-407653 GCA_018584345.1 Thuja plicata
TTCTGGCTTTATTGTTCCTTCTCTTCCATGTGGTCTTCTCTATCTCATTTTCGGGAATTTTAATATCTTTCTCTATGTACTCCTCTAATTCGAGTTCCATAAGAAGAGAGGTAAGTCGGGTTCTCCAGGATATGAAATTTGAAGGACCTAATCTATCTTCCATTCTCATGAAGTGAGCCATCTCCAAAGAATTATGCTCAAGAATTACGTAGTTTGAAACTATGCTCAACTATAGATTCTCTAGGGTTTATATTTTATCTCCTTTTAATAACCTTGCTGCTCTAATACCATGTTAAAGAATTATTGATCAGAAGATAAAACTGAATTGCTGTAGTAGAATACAATTGCCTTTTTTTATTGATTGATTCTACAAAACACAATGACTATATATATTGAATTCAAAGGATGTAAATATGAAAAGACATGACTCATCATATTAAGTTATATGACGAGTCATGACTGTTCACATTAACATATCGTATAGCAAATGATTATCGTTATTATGCACAAGGTAAATCACATATTACAATTCGCATAGCCAACATATATAATAACCAGCCCGTTTGATATAATCGGACAGTCACGATACTATCGTGACTGTCATATACTAACAGTCCGATAGTATCGTGACTGTTCATATATAGCAGTCACAATACGTGACTTCCTTAGCATACACGGCCGATAATCATTTTCGACTATTATGTCGATTCAATAATATTGCATTACTTTATTTTATATTACATATATATATATATATGGTTTCACTTATAGCCATATTAATATATATTATATATTCAATTATAACCATATTAATATATATTATATATTCAGTTATTATATGGTATATATATTATATATATATAGATATATCATGATTGTCTCGTCGTTTATTAAACACGAACGAACAATACTTTAACAGTTACAAGTTGAGAAGCAATGCACTGGGCTAGAGCAGAGGGATACGAAGTGGCTATGGTGTTGTTAGACTTTGAAAAAGCTTATGACAGAGTAGAGTGGGATTTTGTACTTGGCATGCTAAAAGCTTTTGGCTTCCCAAATCTATACTATAAATGGATTAGCATCCTTTCCAAGGATGCATCCAATGTCATTGATGTTAATGGGGTCCTATCTGAACCTATAAGTCTCCAGAGATCTATTAGACAAGGATGCCCAATAGCCCCTTCACTGTTTGTTATTGTTGTTGATGTTATGTACTATATCTTAAGGGCACAGAGTATGGGACCCCCCATCAAAGGTATTTCTCTCCCTAATAGGGAAGAACTCATAAATGTTCAATTTGCAGATGATACAGCAGTGTTTCTAGGTTTATCATAAAGTAATTTTGATAATGTTGTCGAAAGGATCAATTTCTTCTGCAAAGTCTTAAGCTCTAAAGTCTCTCCTCATAAATCAATTGTTTTGGGCTGGTCAAACGATCCCCCTATCTGGTTAGAAGGCAAAGGTTGGCAATGGGTCGGGCCCAACGAGATTGTTAGGTATCTTGGCATACCCTTCTCTGTGGAGCGTAACTTTGGTAATATGTGGGACTGGGTCTATGACAAAATTAATAAAAAACACATCAAATGGCAGACTCAATCACTATCCATTGCTGGTAGAGTTCAAATTGTTCAAAAAGCTCTTTCTGCTCATCACATATATTATGCCTCCACATGGATGTTTGTTAATCCCCAAGCTAATATGTTAGAAAGGATCCTTAGGGATTTCCTATGGTCTGATGGAAAAGGAAATAGGAAAAGACATTGTGTGAAATAGGAATGGTGCTATCAGGAAAGAAGGCATGGAGGGCTGGGGCTGAAGGACATTAAAGTTCATGGAGTTGCAACCAAATGGATTATTAAAGCCCTCTGGGGCAATGAACCTTGGAAAGTTCTCATAAGGAGTAATATTGAGAGATCCATCATTAGAAAAGGGAAACAGTGGAAGAATGTTCCAATATGTGATATAATTATGGGAGAGTACAGTATAAAATTGTCTGGCTCAAAACTTTTCCAATCCTTTTGGAAAGCTTGGATTCAGGTAAGAGTTCATTTCAGAGAGGGGAGCTATGGGAGGTCCTCCATTTTTTTGTTGTTAAGGGCAAATCTAATTGGTGGGGGTTGTGTTATAATGGTAAACCTTTTGCTCTTACTCAAAGTTGCTCTACTAAACTTTGGAACTTGAAAGGAATCTCTGTTATACAAGACATCTTGGTGGATGGGCACCTAGGGTCATGGGAGTTCATTAGCTCCAAATTCAGTATCTCTGCTTCTCAGAAGAAAACGTATACTCTCATCAAAAAGGCAGTTAATGGAACAATTAAAGGAGACATAATTGATTCTGCAACATTCCTTAATAAGTGTAAATGGATGGATGGAAACTTGTTATCTGCTACCACTACTAAACAACTATATCACACTATAAAGAAGGAATCCTCTATTATCACACATGTGTCTCAGTGTTGGGGGCATGTTAATCCCTTTTCTAATTGGCAATTTTTCTTTGAATACTTTTGAAAGGGCAAAGTTGAACAAAAGAAATTATGTTTTAGATGGTTGATACTAATTAAAAAGCTTGTTGTGGGTCATGTTCTGTCATCCACAGGTCTATCTCCTATTATTTGCAGTCTGTGGAACTCTGTTGAAACTTTTGAACATCTCTTCTTTGAATGTTTTTATGCACGTAAGGTTTGGTCTATTTTTCTTGGTTCCCCTTGTCTTTGGAACTGTAAACCTAACATTTCTTGGAGTGAAATTCTTGTTGGTTATGTTGAAATGTTTAACTCTAAGCTTAATAGTTTGTGGTTTACACTGACAAATGAGATTCTTTGGACTCTTTGGAAGGACAGGAACAGAGAGGTTTTTCAGATGGAGAGAAGGAAACCTACTGAGTTTAATCTTAAACTCACCCATTTTCATATTATGACGCAGGTGTCTATGGTCCTCAACATCCCCAAGAGTAAGTTCATGATGCTGATTCAAGAGGGCAGTCTGCTGATACACAAAGATGAGATGCAATCTGCCCAATATATTGCTGACTACCAAAGCTTCCTTGCTCCTTCTGAGGTGGAAGATTTAAATAATCTTCTGAACAAATGCCAACTAGTTCCTAGGGAACAGGTGGATGATACTACCACTCTTAATGAACAGGGGGTAATCACAGGAAGGGAACCAGAAGCAGCTCGAGATCAAGATAATACTCAGACTGGAAGTTCATGGGTCCCAAGGGACAATGCCAATCAGAATGATGGCTGGGAATAGGAATCAGTCATACATGCATATGTTTCTTTTTTTGTAAATTGATAGTCATAATGATCCTATAATCAGAACTGTATACCGTGAATAGTGTAGGCTATAGTAATTTTTGATATCTCTCCCCCAATTTTGTAAGTGTATATGCTATGGGGGTTGTGAGTAGCTATTTTGCAGACTCTGGACTCACTTTTTAATTGTATAAGTTTAAACTATCTTAATAGAAAAAATATTTGTTACAATTATGTTTCATTTTCTTGTGTACCATATTTGCGAGGTTATTTGTAGTTCTATAATATTATTTCAATATCTCCTTCACATTTTAGATAAGATTTGTTTACCTGCCCCTCCATTTTTAGCTTCATTTCAAGTACAATTTTTCATTAATTAGGTTGGCATTAACATATTATTCTTTTGTTTTTTACTAGCTTGTACTAATTACACATTTTTATTTTTGAATATTATTTGACTATTGGTTTCCATTCCCTCTTTTACATTCTTTGTTCAGGTTGTAATTCTTTTTTTGTCAATCCTTAGGCTTTCTTCTTCTCTTTTTTTGATCTCTCATTTCCCGTTGCATCCTCACCCACCCACCATCCATTTTGTGAGCAATTGTCTGCAATCTCATCTGTTCTCTTCATCTGGATGTTGGATCATGGAGTATGATCCAAAGCATTGATGCAAAATTCACCCACGCATTTATATCAGAAGCATTCTCATCACTCAAATGGACTGTGGAAATACAATATATATGATATGCTTGGTGCCCTTAAATTAGCAATAACATATAATTTCAAGTTCAATAAAAATGAATCATTATATAAACATTTCAAGATGAAACATGAAATAATGTCATCTTCAACATGAGATAAAAAATCACCTTAACTTAAAAATGTTTGTACAAAAATTTGAATAGGATAAAAACTCATCATTTAATCGATATCCTGAGATGGTTCAGTAGTCTTTTAAATTCAAACATTATAATAAGATTTTAAAAAATACCACTAAATCTTTTGCAGTTAGCTTCTAAATACAGAGAACAGAGAATTTAGCTATTCTAAGAACAGTGAAATTCCCCTGTACTAAATTTAGCTTCAAATTCCAATTTCTACTTATATTATCATACAGTAGCACAACCCTGTCTATTCAACTTTCTAAATTATCATTCAATAGCATGAAACATCCAGAGTTGAATATAAAATATTAATAATTATCCATGTTCAAAACGGTGATAAATAGCAGATTACAAACATTATGGCATGATTTTTAGGACAAATTAAAATATAAATATTTATTAAGTGCAAAAGGTAGAATAGGAAACTAATTCAATTGGGCATACTAATAGAATGTCTACCTCTACACATAATCTCTCTTCATTGTAGTTAACCTTAATGTGCCCACTGATTCCTTTCTTTTTTAGATGTCCATTAAATCTGCATTAACAGTTCAATACATATGCTTCAAAACAAGTATATTATATTGATACCAAATGAAGACACTAAATGTAAAATTCCAGTTTCAAATAACACAATTAGCAAATAAATGTGTCTACATCAATCACAAATTCCACGAAAATATGATATAATAATTGCTTTGGCTTTTCAATGTAAATATTTTATGTTCTAATATTTTCACTCATCAATTAATATCAATTATCAATATCATTGAAAAGGCATAACCTGAGAAAGGTGTTATTTAACCTTAAAATAATCCTTCCTATCAGTCTATGTCAAACCCAAAATTGATGTCTATGCCAGTTGAAAAAAATATACAGAATAGCACAGTGCCACTGCTGTATAGTCTGTAGGTTTCCAAATAAAGCCCTCAAAGCTATGTAATTCACAGGATTCTTCAAATGTTCAAAAGAGATATTTCTTTATCAATGCAACTCAAACATGAATGACAAAATTATAATTAAAATAAGCTTCACTGGAAAACCACTTTTATCGCACACAGTCCTCTGTGTAGGTTAAAATGAGTAAGACAGTAATACTGTACATAAATATGGGAGGCAAACTTCTTTATAATCTTTGCTTCAATAAGAAATTAGAAAAGAACATGTCCTTGAAAGTAAGAGAACAAATTTTGAGGAAACATGAACTTCTAGACAAAAAAGATCTTGCACAGGCACTTGAGAAATGATCCAATATAACTGCTACCATCAAAAATAAAATCAGCATTAACACTTACTGCCACGTTAATTGGCGTTTCAATAGAGACGCATTTCTTTCAAACTTGGTCTGACGCAATTCCAATGCTTCACAACATGCCTGTACATTCACAATTAATAGATGATGATAACATGCAAGTAGAGTATTTGAATATCAAGTAAGCACTCGCTAAATACTTAATAAGAATAAATTTATAAATACTTAAAACATTAAAATAAAAATAAAATATATCCATCCATAACGGCTTGATAATTTCACACCTGATGAACTCATCCATGGCATATTATTAAGATGATTATTTTTTATTTACATAAAAAAATATTTAATATTTTAAAGGGTTATGTATGAACCAAAGCAAACCCAAACTACAGCATCATACAGCAGATATCCTATTTTAAATCCACTCTCAATGACTATCATTTCAAAGAAATCACTCCATAATACAAATATACGGTAACTAATGTCAGGCATATGATATATATAATTTCAAAATATCATTACATACAACATTAAATCCTAGCACAAAGCAATTAGTAAAGCCTGCTTTATACTATAAATAACTTCAAAGGAAATTTTAGCAGGTTAAATATTAGAACATCAAAGCCAATCAATGTCGCTCAATTCACTTGGCAATAACATGTTTAAGATTGTGCAACTATCCAATGCACATGGTAAAGAATGAAAAAGAGTGGTATTTACTATTTAGTATTTGCACAATCAGGACACTAAAACCCACATAGATTCCACAGTATACAAAATTCTAACATAAATGCACACTTACAAGTATACCATGTTAACACTTTTGGCATGGATCCTGGTTTGGTTTTGTGGATCTGGCCAAAAAAAGATTGGTGGCTAGAATCATTTTAGGTTTATCCATCCAAAAAACATGTGTGTGTGTCAAGTATCAACTATAATGACATTTAAAACATAAATGATAAATATTACAAAATATTCATTTTTCAAACTTCAAGTTAAATATGATATTAAGTTCAACAATCAATTTTCAGCATCACGAGGATTTTATAAATCATCAACACCAGCATAATCATTGACGTTAGATGATGTAGGCACATCTGAAGAATCACAAACAGTTCCACTAACACTCACACTAAATGCGTGTTCATTTTTCAAACCAAGTGTAACATGTCAGAAAGTCGAAGAGTCCAAGTCAGCTTGCTCTAGCTCAATAACCCACAATATCATGGGTTCAATGGGCAGCTCCCCTAGTGAGGGTCCGAGGGCAACTCCCCAACCATGTTCCCTGTCACTATACAAGATGGGGTTGAGGGGCAGAGATCGACCACCAAACCCAAATGAATAACTTCAAAACTACATAGACCTTCATTATGCACACCATTTTCATAATTTTTTAATTTACAACGTCAAAGGTGGAAATTTTTTTTAAAAAGGTAGAACAATGGATGGATTCGATCTAGTTTCACCTAGGTTCCCTCAGATCCTACCCAAGTTTGTCAAGGATAATCCCAACCTCACTTTCCCGAATCCAGACCTATCCGCAAGTGGATCAAACCAGACCACAAATCTGATTCAAACTAAACCCAGATCTGGTTCGAACTGAGCCAAGATCAGACTCATCTGAAAAGATGGATCTGGTAACATAGAAAGTAGAAAATTCCAAACAATGTGCGCAATTATAAGGAAAATATTGCACAACATACATAAATGCAATTAGAATCATGCTCTCAAGCTTCACATCTACAAGCATGTCTAATATGTACTTATTGAAAAACCTATAAAGTACAAAGTAGAAAATTACTAAATAGTGATTAAAAAATAATATAAAGAAGTACAAAAATTATACTAATCTCTCCAAATGACCAAAGCCAGTGAATTGGACTAAAAAATACAATCAATTCATTACAAAAATACAAGAGGGTAAAAATAACTCTAGGATCTGAATAAAATTGAACAATAAAGCAATTTAAAATTACTGTAAGGTGCAAAATTTAAAATATGTACATGATAAACAAAAAGACATTCCTTTGTGACCTCTGCTATACAAGGTAAATTGAATGAAATTCCTCGATTGTAACCTATAAATTTTGCCTTTTATTAAAACAATATAACTCGCTCATTTAGTAAACATCCATGTTTTTCTTATGCCTAGGTTATACCAAGTTTTCAAGACAAGGACAGCAAGGAATAGAGACAAATTTCTGGAATTTATTTTTTGGGCAGCCATTGTTTTGGAGTACAAAGGACAGCTGATTAAAAAAAAATCAAAAAAAGGAAAATTCAAAATATAGGAAATTTCAAATATTTATATGATTAAAAATTGGTAAGACACCCATCATCTACATTATAGAACCTTACTGACTAACATTAAAGCTGAATTGAGAGTTGACATAAAAGTCAACTAACAAAATTTCATTGTCAATGTGTATATATATTATATATAAGCCACAAGGAAGCAAAAGGAAAGAAACAAGAAACTAAAATATAACAAACTAAGTGAAAAAAAGATGGCAACTTCAATTAAATATGTCACCTACTTTTAGGAATACTTTTTTATTATATTATGAGTGTAAATTAGACTGCTTTGTAACTAATTTGTTTCTGATAATCTTTATTAGGACATTGTGCAAGTCTTATCCATCAAAAATTTTATCATACTTCCACTACTGCAATTCACTCTAGTTTGATGATGCACCAACCTATCAATATCTAAAGCATTTGTTCTGTGACTTGTTTATTCATGCAGGTAAGCATTCATAATCATTTTTTATAAAGCACAGTTAACAGGGAAAAAACTTGATTGCAATGTAAAGAAAGCATTACATAAAAGAAGTTGACTCTACTATGCCCCTAACCGTACGCATTATGTTATGAGTAGTCAACTTGTGGCTACCTTAACTCTTGAATAAGTTACATAATCATTTATAATAATCGTGTATGGCATTTAAGTAATCCTGGGGATTATCGTTAAGTATCTAAGTCGGCCTCAACCAAGGCATAATTAGGTATATGGGGGAGTTAGTGGCTAGTTATTATCATCATATTGAGTATTGTTCTTATTAAAAACTATTGGAGTTATTCCCCTCAAAGTGGGTTAGGAGGCTACCCTTCGAAATGGCATATTATTATCAAGCATTTTCAACATAATTCCTATTATATTCCTTCATTGCGCAAGTTGTTTCATTACAAATGGTATCAAAGCATGATCTTGGTACCATGAAGGCCGGGCAATTTATTCAATTTTGGAGGTCATTTTGGGACATTCATATCTCTCTGATTTTGCTGAATTGGAGAAAAATTAATGTATTGCTTGATTAGGGTTGCATTAGGGTTTCCATCAAGTTTTCTTCCAAAGATGCAAATCAACAATCTTTTATAACCTCTAAAGGGTTTATCAGGTAAGTTTTTCTCGTACTAAAATCTAGATTTGAGGTCATTTGGAGCAGAAATTAATGAGTCATTTTAAAATTGGAATTTCCACCAAATTTTCTGCCAAGGCTACAAATCAATGAATTAAGCTACAGAAAAAAATTCAGATGAATTAGTAGATGGTACCCTCGCATTGGCTTTGTAAAGGGGAGAATGATATGCCCCCAAGCTTATAGTGTGTAATGGGTTATGGGTAGTCGGTTTATGCCTACCTTAAGTAAGTAGAATTCCTTGAACATTCCAAGTAGCATTCAATGCCATGAACATAAATGTGCCTTATTTTAATCATTCCATAATGATTTGGACAATGAATGCATTGTATGCTTGGGAAATAAATTCAATACATCATCAAGCTTCTATGATCCCACCTTTGGTCCAAATAAAATAGAGATCATCTTCAGAAGCTTTCAGGCCACCATTGCTCTATAAAAAAGAAACAAAAAATTGTTTTCATTTCGCATCAGTATGGTTTGTTTCTAAATTATTTACAATACCCGAGGCTTTTGCAGCAAATTGAGTCTTCTATTTTTCAACTTGATATTACATAAGAAAGTACCAATGATGGAAAAAATGGTTTCAAGTAGCATAATTAGAGTAAAATAGAGGAACTACCACTGTGTAGTCGTCAAAGAAACCACCAAGATAGAATAAGTATTTAAAGTCACATAATCTAATACCAGTAAAATTTCAGCCGCAGATAAAATCTGATATCAAGCAAAAATCACAAGGTCTCCCTTGAAACAGCCCAAGAGATGATCCTAAATTAACACAAATCACAAGCCTTCCTTACATATCTAAGTTACCATACACTCCAGAGCACATAGATGTGCATCCAACTAGCCCCCAATACTTCATCATTTGAATCTAAATTATCAGACACTCAAGGACAGCCATCATGTGTTTGTTTATTCAACCACCATCCCCCATCCCCCTCTCTTATTTTGTATTTATATATAACTGTTTATATAGAACTTAATACATATATTTTTCTAAACTTATATGTGCCCCTTAAATAATTTGTTTTTATCTAACAATATAGAACATACTCACATTCAATTTATTTCGGAAAAAATCAAAAGTTTGTCGTTTCTTATTAATTTTTCGCTCATGCTTTGCATACTTCATTCTCAAGTCGTCAATTGATTCAGGGTGCCTGCACAAAATGGAATTTCACTTCTTTCAAAGTAGAACATAGGCAAAACATATATGAACATATGCTGAACAATGTATATTAACATAAATAAGGTAAACCATACAAAAGCAGCAAAAAATATCACGGTTGAAGTTAGAGCAACTAATCACTTAAATTTACCTTTGGTTTTCAGTATTAAGTCTTTGGGTGAGCCTCTTTAACTGGGCACTAAGCTTTTCTGGAGTGTCGTCGTGACAACCACCCAAAGCTTCAACCTCTGCTTCAGGACAAATTACAGAAGCTTTTTTGTGATTCTCCTACAGACATTGAAATTAAAATATAAATAAGATGGTATCAGGTATGAAATGAGAAAAAAACGCATGTTGAATAAAAATCACTAATGCAATTGTTAAGAGATTTTTTGTGAAAAAAACATACAAAACCAAAGCTGCGGTACGTGTTACTCAAAAAAAATATGTTCCATGCTTACAAACATTGACTATGGAAAAATATATGTACATAAAACAATAAACAATTTGGGAGAGTATTTAGCATTAAATGTGGCCACAACATCTTTTGCATAAATTTCCAAACTGAACACCAAAGAAAAAATTTAAGCATGTTCCAAGGACAGATCAACCATATGTGAAAAACTTGCCCAAAAAAAAACCTTTTCCTATGGACAATCAACTTACAAGTCAAAATATAGCCGCGGGACAATAAATTTCCCAACATAAAATGCATATGCTTTGTTCTTCAATGCCATTTATCATTTATTCAATATTGTTTTCCTGCTTTAGCTACTCCCTTGTCCAAAAGTTCAAACCAAATGCCCTCAGAATCAAAAACCTCTAATAAGACCTATGCAAAATATATATAAAATTCCAGCATTATAGTAAGTTGAATAAATATCCAAAACTATCCCAAGGCCGATGATTTCTTTGGGACAGCAGCGCATTATTGGAAATAGATCTATGACCACTCAGAAGCTTCGAGTAACATTCCATCTACCTTTAAATTTCTATCTTTATTGCAAAAATCCTATGTTACCCGGGGACACATTTCCGGCAAAAATTGATTTGTCCCCGTTTCCGGGACATCCCGGAAACTCGGAAACTTGCGGAAACCTTACTCTTGGCTGTCCCATAAAATTAATGTTTCAGTTTTGATAATTTGTTTGATTTCCACTCTCATGTGAACTCTAAAGTCAAATTATTTAACACAAACATTATATGTTAAGGTTCTATAATTTATATAAGCATACGTTATCCATGTTTTTATATGAATATTTAAAATTTCCCAATATATTTTAAAATTTCCCTATTTTATATATAGCTGTTCCCACTGCCATCCCTTGACGCCTTGCTCCAAGAAAAAAAAATATGTCCTGTCCCCCGTCCCGGAAACCTGGGGTAACATAGCAAAAAACAGAGCTAACATAGTAATGGCAAGAATTTTTGGGGTTTTATGCGGGTCCATGGAAGAAGACCAGGAGGCACGGATTGCTCACGTCTTCACTTGTTCGAACAACCCACCAGCAAAGGAAGCTATTATTAAATTTCTAGGAGCCAATGTCTGGGCCCAAGCACAGGGGCATGTACACAATGGAGAAATATACACAAGACTGCTCGCTCCCATTATACAAGTAATGGGAAATACCATTGTAGGATCAAGTGTAGTTAGAAGACTCAATGCTGAAGAAAACTATGAGGCTGCAATAGTGAATGTGCACAATGTGCAAGTGAAGCCAAATAGGGGTGAATTGGCAACCATTTTCAATCTGGAAGCAGAAGGTAAAAAAGGAAAAATGAAAAAAGCAAGGTTATTGTTCAAGAAAGGGATTTTTAAACCCAATATGGAAGATCTGAATTCCTCCTTTGCTAAGGATATAGATCTCTTCTCATCAGATCAGTTGGAGAGGATCATTGAGATCAGTGGTGGTATGATCTTCTTGTATCACCAACTGTAATCTTCTATGCATCTTTATCTTTATTTTATATTAATAGACAGAGCTACCCCCATAAGGTAGCATTTGCCGTTTCAAAAAAAAGTTGAATAAATATATATAAAGATATTATTTTAATGTCAACAAATGATCCAAAGTAGACCAATGGGACTCAAAATACACATTCACTTATAATAAAGAGCTAGTGCAAGGAGACCCTAAACTATGAAAAATGTAACTAAGTATCAATTTATAAAGAAACAATAAAAATCAAAACATGGGGTGAATATAAAAAAATAAAGCTCCATATCAAAGAGCTGAGAAGAAAAGATCCTGTGAGGAAATGACCCCTCAAGGAAGAATTGTGGTGGCAAATATGAAGCGGGAAATCATGCAAGAAAGCAACAATGGTCATCAATGGCACTGAATAATGGTTCAATATTTTAACCTCAATTAAAGGGATAATGATACAAGAGCATCAAGTGGTGAAAGGGCAATCTTGCATCACCTGAATTTCGCACTTTCCCTTTCTTTTGAAGTTTGATTTAGTTGCCTTGGAGCCCATGATGACACTTTCGAGGTGTAGGAAAGTCACAAGCTTGAAATAGCCAAAAATATTCACCTGCTATTTTTAGTAAGTCGGCCTATTTGAGTTTGTATGGCCATAAAAACTAACCCCAAGGAGTAAAATTGAAAAATAAAATGATTGGTGAAAAAATAATCTAAATATCCTGTACCATTGGAACATATCAAAGTATTCGTCCCAAGAAATTTCTCCAATGAAGTTTCAATCTCAAAATTGAAGACCTTAACAGCCCTAGAAAAGTTTGAAAATTGGACAAATAAATCATCAAATATAAATACCCTTGCAGATCCCTTCGCGAGCTTTCCAACAATATGTTATAATAACAAATCGAACACTCGAATCAAAAGTTATATTCCCCGAAGTTGAGCTACCACAACTAAAGTTTCAATGAAAAATCCACCTAGGCGGGATAATGAGCCGTTAGACCGTTGAGCGCTAAAAAGAAGAAAAGTTATACTTTCTCGAACATTCTAAGACAATTATTGATGCTAATTAAAGAGGCAAAACAAAGTTTAGAGAGGGACAACTCCATCAATACAAATTGTGGTTCCAAATTGAAGGGTTTTCTTAGAGAGTTGCTTTTCTAAGTAATGATTTGATCCCATGTGGCTACAACATGTAATTTATTGTTTATTTCTCAGTTGTGTGTTTGTGTTTGTGTTTGTGTTTGTACAAGGAATACCCTTCATCATATTTAAATTAAGCAAAGATAGATCGTATTCATTGGCCCTGCCAAGCTCTTCAAGTTGGGAGCTCAACTTTGATGGGACTTTGAACTTTACTGGCAAAATAATTGTATAATTTAACAAATTACATGCCAATTAAGACCTTACAAAATTGCATGCCAATTAAGACCTACAAAATTACATGCTACTTAAGACCTACAATGAAGCCAAGGCTTGGGCATACATAGAAGGATTGATGTGGCTCTTGAGCTTTGCCTATCATCTCTAGATGTTGAAGATGACTCGGATTTTTGCATGTAGTTATTGATCGACGAAACGACCCAGCAGTTGAGCATGTTCAAATAGTTGTGATAGCACTTGTTGATATAATGCCCAAACTTTTGACAATATTGTACCAATAGTTGTAACTTTAAAGTTGTTATTGCTAATGATGACTACCCATAATTGAATTAAATGTATCCCTTAGTTCTAAAAACCAACAAATCATGTGATGACACATCAATGCACCAATAAAACATGAGTTACTACATAGGTATTGGTCTCACTTTTGTTTTGGATGTTTCGGACACCTTGGCAAAAAGCATGTTGATGTGGCACCATATTTGATGATGTGTAATGTCCCCAATCCCACAGTAGGCCAATTTGGCGCCAGTTTAGTCTATCTCTCCCATCCAGATAGGCTAAAGGCTTCTTTCAGAGGATGTCAGCCAGTCATAGGCCTCAGTGGGTGAGCTTTTAATATTTGGGCCTATTTTATAAAATGATTTTATAAAGTCACTTTATGACTTTAAGTTACTTTATTTATAAAAGTGACTTAAGTCACTTAAAGTAACTTAAGTGGGCACTTTATCCCATATTGCTAGCGTTTTGGAGTTTTCCCTCACTTCGAGGTTATAAAAGAAACAAGTTGTCTTGAGAGAAGCACCATGAGATAATATAAACAAGGAATTAAATACATGGTTGCTTTTTGTGACTGGTTTTCTTGAGGACATAGCCCCTTGGGAAATTCAAGAAACTAGACGTAGCCCCAACATTCTCATTTGTGTTGGAATCACATAGATTTCATATTTGTGCTCAACAAGTAAGTTCTTACTAGCATTATTTCACAGCTCTGAAGAAATTCGATTAATGCTGGAATCGAGGAAGGTTCAGATTGCAGTAGTGACTCAATACACTCAGAAGATACGGATATTTAAAATCTTAACTAGCGCTGTTGGAGTGAAGACATACAGGAAACACGCAGAGCTATTCACACTAGAAGCTCCTGCGGATTTATTAACATAAGGGTCGTTGGAAGACGAACTTTCCCCCAAGGAGTTCCTACCGCCCGCCAAACACTGCTAATGTTGAGTCACCTTGGATGTAGCATTGCGTGAGAGGGGACTGTATAACCGTGGGTCTGGTCTGGTGTTGCGTTCAGCAGTAAATCACGTGGAAGGCAGTCAATCACCCCACGTCCGAGCACAGAGGCAGCACAACCGTCTCTCCACGCCATAGTCGCGATGGCACTAAACAACACTGTTAGCCAGGGCCATTGGGTCTTGACGGGGATAGGAGTGAAGATGGCAAATAGTCGAGTCTGGGCCATCCACACCAATGATACCCGTAAGCAAGTCTGTGGTGTAACTCAGTCAACCGCGACTGCAGACAAGAGGCCGCAATTCAAATGGAAGCTTGCCTGGCGTAAACCGTCAAGCGATAATACCAGGTGCACAAGTTCGGTTATGATTCACCTTACACTATCTATTTGCATTGTAATCAATCTGGAATGAAATTCGAACTCAGTTTAAATGCTTGAAACTTCATTATCCTATTGTCAAACATTCTTGAGTAGCAATATTATTGGATTTTTACACTTGCAATATATCTATCATTTTGGAGTTCTAGATAATATGGTTTTAGCAGTAGTGACTTCATTAACTTGTGTTATAAACCTCTGTGCACATATTTTGGGATTCCAAACCAGAGTTAGACTACAAACTTGGGGTATTTAAACTTTAAACAAGTAATCAAACCCACCAACAAGTGCAGGCAGATGTGCTAGCATCTAGTAAAGATCATTACAGTGGTATCAGAGCCATTGATCTTGCCATCCTAGTGGGATCATCATTTTCAGATTTACAATTGGCGGCAGCAGTAGCCATGCTAGCCAAGTATGCATAGCAGGCATAGGATACCCGGATTTAGACATAACAGGGTTGAGCAGGAAGAGGCAGATTCTTCTATTCAGGTGGATATAGAGACCAGTCATACAGAGGACAAGGAATTTGTTCTCAAACAAGTTACTCTGGGTGCGGCTATGGCTGAGGGAGCAAAAAGAGAGGCCAGGGAGATAATGAGGCAAATACGAGATGGACAGGACCATATTGTTGATGTATTACACTAGCTCACAGGGGGTTATCTAGCAGTTATCAGTTACGGTCAGGAGACCCGCTAGCCATCACAGTACTGGAGGCAGTACAGCGAGATCACCTAGGGCAACTAGGGCCCCCACACGTACGTCTGATAGGCCCCTTATGCCAAACTTTGTGGATAATAATGTTGGTGAAGAGGTAGCACCACCAGAGGCCACATGCATTCTCCCAGAGAATGTGATGACCATGCATGACGAGTGGAATATGTTACCAAACCATGTCAAAGCAGATTTGACTTTTCCACAGTACATGGTTCGGAAGAGAGAGTTTGGCAGGTACCAGCAGGATAGGAGACCCAGGGGTCCAAACAAGGACTTAAAACATGCCATGAACAAGTTGATTCTCCCTACGTTCGATGGCAGTGGTAGGACATCCGCTAGAGGTTGGATCCACAAGCTCGATACCTTCTTGACCCTCAAGCCCATGTCGGAGACCGAGGCAATTAAATTTCTCACTATGCATTTAGAGGGAGTTGCATATGATTGGTGGCACCACGGCCTTGTCACCCAGGATCACAGATTGATTACCTCATATGAGACATTCGGCACCAGATTGATCAGTCGTTTCGACAGGAAGGACGTAGAGGTCTACTACAGAGAGTTAGCTCAGTTGAAACGGAGTGGTTTACTAGAGCAGTATATCGATGAGTTTCAGAGGATCTCCATTATGGTGTCAGACATGTCTGAAAAGAGAAAGGTCATGCTGTTTATCGAGGGCCTACAAGATAAGTCCTCTGCTACAAGATAAGTTCAGAGGACTGGTTAGAGTTCTCAAACCGGATACCCTAGATGATGCTATTAAGTTAGCACATGATCTAGACTCACCTTCCTCCATATTACAGCCCCCTAAGAAAACCTTTAAGGGGAGTTCGTCATTCCAGAAGAATAAAAATCAGAATAAGAATATGCCACCCAGACTAGATTTTGGGACTAGGAATGAGTTGAGGAGGAGGAAGTTGTGCTTTACTTGCAGGGAGCCTTGGACTCCAGATCACAGGCGCCTTGGGAAAGGCAAACTACACTACATTGAGGTAGCTTCTGAAGAAGAAGATGAGCAGTATGAGGGCAGCGATGAGGAGGACAAAGATGAGGAGGCTCAGGTAGAGCAACCAGCGGAAGGAAAGAAGAAGAAAGCCCCCCAAGAGAAGCCCCCAGTTACCTTAGCATCCCTTTCAAGGATTCCTACATGTCACCCCTTTCGTTTGAAAGGAGTAGTTAGAGGGCAGGGATTGTTTGCCTTTTAGATACAGGTGCTACACACAATTTTATCAGCACAAGTATGGTCTCCAGGAGAAGGCTACAGGTAGATGATATTCCAGAGTATGAGGTCAAGGTGGCAGGAGGGGACTTATTGAGTTGTACAGGGAAGATCTTTGGTCTTCCAATCCACTTTGGAGATTACCTTCTAGAGGCAGATTTTTATGTCATTGACCTAGACAGTTTGGATGTTGTTTTGGGTATGCAGTGGTTACAAACCTTTGGAAGGTACACCATTGATCACAAGCTGAAGGAATTGGAATTTATGCAGGGTGATCAGCAGGTGATTCTTAATGCCATGCCAGATGGCGGGCCTAGATTAATATCTACTCATAGGATGGAGGCCATCATGAGACATAGTGACATGGAGTGGGCAGCCCAGTGCTTCATATCCACTAAACCCACACCGGATTCAGGGCAACAGCTTCACTTTGATGATCAGCAGGTGCTCGATAAGCACAAACGGGTTTTCGAGGACATTTTGCCAGGCATACCTCCAAACAAGGGATTTGAGCATATCATAGAGATGGAGGGCGCTAAGCCCGTTATTACTACACCTTATCGTCATCCGAGGCACTATAAGGAGGAGATAGAGAAGACGATAAAGGAGCTCCTAGACATGGGACACATCAAGCCGAGTTGTAGTCCCTTCGCTTTTTAAGTGGTATTAGTGAAGAAGGATGGTACTCTTCGCATGTGTATTGATTACCGTGCACTGAATAAGAGGACCATTAAGAATAGGTACTCTATTCCCCAGATTGATGAGTTGTTAGACGAGCTACATGGGGCAGTTTATTTCTCGAAGATTGATCTTCGATCGGAATACCATCAGATACATATCCATGAAAAGGATGTTCATAAGACGACATTCAGATGTCACTACGGGCGCTACGAGTTTCTAGTGATGCCATTTGGGCTCACTAATGCACCTGCCACCTTTCAATATTGCATGAATCATTTATTCAAGAAACAGCTACGCAAGAGGGTTTTGGTATTTTTTGATGACATCTTGGTCTTCAGCAGGACTTGGGAGGAGCACTTGAGGCACTTGGATGAGGTTCTTAGCATCATGGAGAGTCAGTCTCTATTTGCGAAAGAATCCAAGTGTGAGTTTGGGTTGACAGATATCCTCTATTTGGGTCATGTGATAGCGGCAGATGGAGTCAAGGTCCATTAGGAGAAGATACAGGCAATCCGGGATTGGCCACCACCCCGGAATGTGTCAGACTTGAGAGGGTTCCTGAGGTTATGTTCTTACTACAGGAGGTTTGTTAAGGGATTCTCTCAGACAGCAGCATCCCTCACCGATCTTACTCGGAAAGGGGCTTTCAAGTGGACAGATGAGACAGAGGTAGTCTTCGATAGACTCAAGACTGTCATGAGCACGTGTCCGGTTTTAGCACTACCAAATTTCTCTCATTCGTTTGTGTTAGAATGTGATGCCTCTGGTAACAGAATTGGTGCAGTATTGATGCAGGACAGGTATCCCCTTTCTTACGAGAGCAAAAAACTTAAGGACAACGAGAGACTTTACTCCACTTATGATAAGGAAATGCTTGCCATTATGCATACCTTAGCTAAATTCAGGTAGCATCTAGTGGGTGGCAAGTTTATAGTTAAAAACGATCACAACAGCTTGCGATACTTCCTGGAACAAAAAGAGTTCAACGAGAGACAGCAGAAATGGGTTAGTAAGATCCAGGCGTATGATTTTGACATTGAGTATGTCAAGGGCAAGAATAACATTGTGACTGACGCACTCTCCAGGAGACCTTCAGATGCAGCTTGTTGTGTTCTATCCGAGATTTCCGCAGATTGGAAATCCCACTTGCTGGTTGAGTATTCTAAAAATACTCAAGCATGTCAGATATTGGACAGGCAGCTTCCCAATAACAGGTACAGGGTTATGGATGATATTATATTCTATAAAGATAGAATTTACCTAGCGCCAGATTTTAAACTTAAAGCTAAGATATTGAGAACTGCTCATGATGCACCCACAGCAGGACTTCCAGGGTTTTTTAAAACCTACAGACAGGTTAGAGAGAGGTTCTCATGGAAGGGCCTCAAGGACAATGTCCTCCAGCATGTTAGAGAGTGTTAGACTTGTCAGCAAAACAAGTCCGAACACGAGCACCCGACCAACTTACTTCAGCCCCTACCCATTCCTGGCCAGAAGTGGGAAGGTATTTCGATGGATTTCATTACAGGGTTACTGAGAGTACAGGGCAGGGACAGCATTTATGTGGTAGTGGACAGGCTCACAAAGTTTGCTCACTTCTTTGCCATTTCAGCAGATTGGTCAGCCACTTAGGTAGCTGAATTATTCTTCCGAGAGGTCTTCAGGTTGCATGGTCTTCCCAAGACCATCATTAGTGACAGGGACAGTAAATTTCTCAATACCTTTTGGCAGGAGTTGTTCAGATTGGTAGGCACGGAATTGACCCCTAGCACCAGTTACCACCCGCAAACGGATGGCCAGACAGAGATAGTGAACAAGTGGGTGGAAGGGTACCTCAGAAATTATGTAGCAGGGCAACAGAGGGCCTGGGTCAAATGGTTGTATTTGGGGGAGTTTTGCTACAACTCCACTTACCATATGACTATTGGCATGTCACCATTTCGAGCTCTATATGGCAGCGAGCCATTATCTTTTATAGATTTGGCTCTTCAAGACAGCAAGGCACCGATTGCGAGAGACTGGCTTCAGGATCATCAGGATATCCTTAAGTCTCTCAAGGAGAACATTTAGAGAGCACAGAATCAGCAAAAGATGTATGCTGATCGACATAGGAGTAGAGCGGACTTTTGAGGCAGGGGATTTGGTTTACCTTCGTCTCTAGCCATACAGGCAGAGTTCTTTGAAGAAGAGTGGATCGGAAAAGCTCAAGCCCAGATTCTATGGTCCCTATCGCATTTCCAGGAGGGTGGGTGAAGTGGCTTATGAGCTCGAGCTACCAGCCAACAGTCGGATCCATAATGTTTTCCATGTGTCTTTCCTCAAGAAAGCAATAGGGCAGCAAATAGTCCCTTCAGTTGGATTACCCCCACTTGATGAGGAGGGTAAATTGGTTTTGGTGCCAACCGAGGTGATCGAGGTCAAAGAGAGGAAGCTGCGGAACAGGGCCATCAGAGAGTACTTGATCAAATGGAAGGACTTACCGATAGAGGATGCTACCTGGGAGGGTGAGTCTATTCTGCAGCACCCTGCATTGAGATTGCTTGAAGGCAAGCAATCCCAGGAAGGGAGGACTGTAATGTCCCCAATCTCGCAGTAGGCCAATTTGACGCCAGTTTAGTCTATCTCCCCCATCTGAATAGGCTAAAGGCTTCTTTCAGAGGATGTCAGCTAGTCACAGGCCTCAGTGGGTGAGCTTTTAATATTTGGGCCTATTTTATGAAGTAAAGTCACTTTAAGTTACTTTATTTTATAAAAGTGACTTAAGTCACTTAAAGTAACTTAAGTGGGCACTTTATCCCATATTGCTTGCGTTTTGGAGTTTTCCCGCACTTCAAGGTTATAAAAGAAACAAGTTGTCTTGGGAAAAGCACCATGAAATAATATAAACAAGGAATTAAATACCTAGTTGCTTTTTGTGACTGGTTTTCTTGAGGACGTAGCCCCTTGGGAAATTTGAGAAACTGGACGTAGCCCCAGCATTCTCATTTGTGGTGGAATCACGCAGATTCATATTTGTGCTCAACAAGTTCTTACTAGCATTACTTCACAGCTCTGAAGAAATTCGATTAATGCTGGAATCGAGGAAGGTTTAGATTGCAGTAGTGACTCAATACACTCGGAAGATAGGGATATTTGAAATCTTAACTGGTGTTGTGGGAGTGAAGACATACAAGAAACACGCAGAGCTATTCACACTAGAAGCTCCTGCGGATTTATTAACATAAGGGTCGTTGGAAGACGGACTTTCCCCCAAGGAGTTCCTACCGCCCGCCAAACACTGCTAATGCTGAGTCACCTTGGATGTAACATTGCGTGAGAGAGGACTGTATAACCGTGGGTCTGGTCTGGTGTCGCATTCACCAGTAAATCATGTGGAAGGCAGTCAATCACCCCACGTCCGAGCACAGAGGCAGCACAACCGTCTCTCCACACCATAGCCACGGTGGCACTAAACAACATTGTTAGCCCGAGACATTGGGTCTTGACGGGGATAGGAGTGAAGGCAGCAAATAGTCGGGTCTGGGCCATCCACACCAGTGATACCCGTAAGCAAGTCTGTGGTCTAACTCAGTCAGCCACGACTACAGACAAGAGGTCGTTATTCAGATGGAAGCTTGCCTAGCGTAAACCGTCAAGCGATAATACCAAGTGCACAAGTCCAGTTATGATTCACCTTACAGTATCTATTTGCATCGTAATCAATCTGGAATGAAATTCGAAATCAGTTTAAATGCTTGAAACGTCATTATGCTATTGTTGTCAAACATTCTTGAGTAGCAATATTATTGGATTTTTACACTTGCAATATATCTATCATTTTGGAGTTCTGGATAATATGGTTTCAGCAGTAGTGACTTCATGAACTTGTGTTATAAACCTCTGTGCACATATTTTGGGATTCCAAACCAGAGTTAGACTACAAACTTGGGGTATTTAAACTTTAAACAAGTAATCAAACCTGCCAACATGTCCAGGCAGATGTGCTAGCATCTAGTAAAGATCATTATATGATGTGACCTTGAAACCCTAGTTATAAGGAGGGGACTTGCCAAGTAAGCTGCTCTTAAAAATTGGGAGTAATTTGTAATTTCCACGTAGGATTTTGAGAAGAGTGCAATTACAGTGCTCAATTGTCACACCCCGCCAGAGCACCCTTGGGCTAAAGTCAAATATGTACTAACAAGATGGCAATCAATTTTTTTAAATATAAAGTACATTACCTTACGTCTTGAACTTAATTTAACATAACCAAAACAAGAATAGCATATCATTAATTCATTCTCAAAAGAGGGAACATCCATTCAAATCATCCAAGGGTCCAATGGCAACTAAGACATAGAACTCGATATGATAGCATGTCGGGAGGCTACACCATAATTGGCCATACATAAACCATTGATCAGGGTAAGGGTCAACAAGGAAATACTAGGGTAGCAAATATGGGACAGTTTGGATTCCATAATAAGGCTCAATAAGTAAATCTTGCGGAGGCGCCAGAGCAAGAGGAAGTGTTGATTGGTGCAAAGGCCAATCCCCAAAACATAGACGTTGATTGCCAGTAATTCCCCAGCAACACTGGGAAGTCTCGGACCAGTGAGGTGGAGACACTGATTGAGGACGGAGGTGCTGATTTTCTTAGATGTTGATCTAGAAGTAGAGACGCCAATCTAGAGTTAGCAAATTTTCAGCGTCTGGACAGCCTAAAATTCAAGGAGGCAGAGGCGCCAGGAGTAGGCAGAGACGCCAATCTAGCTTCCTAGGCCCGAAACAAGGTTTCAATGCACAAATTAAGGCCAATTACCTATTTGTAAGGGTGATTTGATTTAATTCTACATAAATACCACATTTAATACCATTACCAACTCAAGGGTCCTTACTAAGGGCTAACTTACAAACAAATCGTTTATGCTTACAAACATTGCCAGAACCCTACAAGGAGATACACATAAATACAAATAGAGTGTTACATCATGATCCACATCAATATATGAGCATGATACTAACTACTAATCCATGTTCGAATAGTATATGCTATCCAGATAAAAATTACAATTCATTATCCAAATGAGCAAGTACATATCATCAAAGTACAACATAAAGATACAAAGCACGGAAGTAAGTACAACTGTACAAGGATACAAGTCATGAGTTACAAGTCTGGAAAGAGTTTATTTACTATTTGGGACCACTCGAAGCATGTACACTTGTCCACAATGGTGGTTAGTCACGCCACTCAAGTGCGAGGAACACTCAAGCCCTCTCCCACCGTGCTAAGGAGATAATCATATGGCCCAAGCACACACACTACCAAACAAGCAATAAGACTTCTTGTTAACATTATAGCCTTTACGGCTAATAAGATCAACTCAGGCATTTGAAGATAATAATAATTTGCTATTTATTATCACCCTTGCGATATATATACATGTGCGATTTTATAATAATAACTAAGGCATTATTATTATAAAATAAACAAATAAAAT
>MU225845.1:407703-420866 GCA_018584345.1 Thuja plicata
AATAATTTGCTATTTATTATCACCCTTGCGATATATATACATGTGCGATTTTATAATAATAACTAAGGCATTATTATTATAAAATAAACAAATAAAATAATTAACTAAAAGGGCCCAAGTCGGCCATGTCTTGGAGGGATAGTTAATTACCAAGGCACATATATATTCAAGTTCGATTCTTGGAGAACACACCAAAAACATAACGTTTGTTCTTCCTCTCAAGAATCCAAAGAAGGCAAATTATCCTTGCATTATAGAGCGAAATTTAGCAGCGAATTGGAGCAAATTATTTCAAGCATTCATCAGCGAATCTATATATATACTTGGAGTCCAAATTGTTACAAAATCTGGTGTGCGATTTCGATCAGAATATTATACATATCAAGGGTGCGAATTACCCTATCTAGGGCTTGATCCCCATCTACTATTTTACACATTACTTGAGGGCAAATTCTTGGACAGAAATCGCATGCCTTGGGGTTCGAATTTAACACTTTAGAGGGCTGCGATTTTGGATCTGTGTGGTAGCATTTTCTACATCACATCAATATTGGAGTTGCAGATCTAAAACAAGGGCAGACTTATCAAGATAAATTGGTGTACAAAATTGGTACCATCTTTCCACCTTTCTTTGTCAATTTTGTCTATATATTGTTTCAGTTTTAAAACCTATCTATAGATTGTATTTTCCTTGCATAGATCTGAAAATATCAACACTTCTAACACCCATAAGACTCCAACACGCCACTAAACATAAGGTATGCACATCATAAGAGGCAAAGACACATCTCAAGCAAGAAGAACAAGGGCGCATAATCACCCAAGGCTAGCAAATGCATTCAACATGGAATCTATCTGTCACATGAGCATCATGAGAGTACAATCAAGCCACCGAAATGCACACAAATCATAGAGCCATCCACAAAAGACCCAAGGCACAATGCAACATCCTCAACACTACATTTACATCCATATCTCATGACACAATGTTGGTATTACTCATGGCATACACTCCATTGGTCTACAACCAGGAGTGTGGATCCACTTGAATCTCGTATACTACTCATACGTCATCTAGAATTGTGCATATACATCTTCAACTCACATGAAACCACACACACATGTTACCATGGACTCATACAATGCAACCACTTATCCAAAACCAAATCTTGGTTACACTTTCCGAAAAATCTCTTCCAGCATGAAAACCAAGGAAACCATAGCAAGAACAAGAGTACCAAGGAGACCACAAAACATGCCATTGTCATTCCAAATGTAATATATATTAAAGATTATACCAAGGAATCCATAAAACAATATGAAGTCTTACATCAATGCATTCTAACATACGAGTGGATGCATACCCTGAACCGGTTACACCCAAGCCGCCAAATGGAGACCATTGCATAAATCCACACAATGAAATGGAATACTCAAAATCAACCATTCAAGGTTGACAAAATCCATCAATGACTTAATAAATTGCATTGCATCACAAATCCAATTTCCATTCCCTCACAAGGTTCAAACTAAGTTGAAATTTTCCCAAAACCGGGCGCATAAAGCCAACCAAGCCAAATCACCCAATTTTCAAACTCCACCAATCAAAAATTCATGCAAACCCCTTTGTTCTCATACCTCCCTCATCACAAAAGTACAATCAATTACAAAAACCCAACCAATCAAAATCTGGCAGCGTGTGAACATAAAAACCCTAATTTTCCATAAACATGGAGAAAATAATCTAATGCTCATCAAAATCCTTCAAATCAATTTGCAATGGAATGAAATTTACCCTAACAAACTTATTCAACCATTTCCAAGTCATTTAATTGAAATCCAAACAAGATTTAAAGACAAAGCAAGAAACTTACCTCTTCATAAAGAAAACCAAGAAATGACAAGTACGAAAATTCTTCACCAAATGTCCCAAAATTTTGAGGGAAGAAACTCCTCGACGCGAGGAATCCATCAAAAGAATACCCACAAAATGATCACTCAAAAATTCTCCACAAGTCAAATTCAAATTTCACCAAGAGGATTTTCACAAAAACAACTCCAAAATTGGGGAAAATCATAAAGCATAAAACTAAATGAAAATGTACTTTTACTTATATTAAAAGACTCTTTTCCAAAAACAATAAAATAAATTAAAGCTATTAAATTAAAATCGAAAAAATTAAAAATCAAAGTCCAACCAAAATTTTAATTTAATACACTACTCCAATAATAGTTGTCGGCTACAATAAATAAATTATTAAAATACTAGTCGGCGACACCATCCACCATGCCAATGCATAACTATACTCAAGCACTGACAAAAACTAAAATGAACATCACAAATTAAACCACACAAACAAATCACATGTCTCAACAGACCAAACTAGGCTGTCGGTTGTTACTATCCAGTAACTAGCTAACCAAAATAACAATATCGCAATTGTCGCCCAAACCTGGAACAATAATTGTGCCTAGGGGAATTAGTTGGCCATATGATTAACTCTGTATTTAACCATTGTTGGGGTTAAATGATATATGTATCTTTTGAGCACACTCATCCCTACCAATTCAAGGGAAGTCAATGCTCTGTACTTGTCCACTTTAGTACCATAGTCGAAGCACATATATGCATATATCAATCATTGACAAACAGTGAAGGGGATCGAGACATCGTGTGGACATCACAAGTGAGTAACTACAACTTCGTCCCTCTTCATACAAAAACGTCAAATAGGATCCATAAAATAAATACATGAGCATGGTAAGAATTAAAACATCAGTAATCCATAAACATGCAAATAGTCATTATCATATATTTCAATATCGTCAAATAATCATTATCTAGACATTGAACAAGGATGATATCATTCATCACCATTCAAACATCTTGATTATATCTCATCTATCTAAATACATCATTTCCATTAAATCACATAATTACCACTAATCACTTCATGGTCAACATATCATAATCCGTCCAAACTAACATATCAGCCACATCATTTATCATCTATCACTATCAAGTGACCGCATTATCACAGCTAGAATCATTATAAATTCACAAGTATAAACTCTTGTCTAGGCTAGCAATACCACCATATGACAAAGGCTATAACAACAATCCAATGGAATATCTAATCTTTTCAATTAAATCTTAGTATCCTACCATAATTAACACCACAACAATTTGCAATATACCAAATGTACTTCTAGCCTTATTAATTAACATTTAAAATCAGTATACTTACCTCATATCGCATCTGGGCCAAAATCTAAGATCTTGTTACCTTTTTGCCGAGTCAGGATTGGAGTGGCACTACATCTCAACTACTGGGTCCTCTACCCTAGTGGAGATAGAAAATTGCCATATACAAATTTGTAACCATCAAGGATGAAGGAATCAATGAACAGGCACCGACTATCAAAGGAAAATTCTCTGAGTAGCTCTAGAAAGATTTCCGTCTGTCCAAATCTTGATACAGTAGATGCCATGAATAAGGAAGAAAATAGGTTTAAAATTGTGGCTGTTTTTCTCTCCTACAAGGAAATCCATGGATTAAGGGTTTAACAACATTTGGTTTTAAAAATTCGGCTTTCAAAATTCATTTTGTAGAATGGTTCAACAAGAACCTTTCAAGAATCATTCAATGAAAGAAAAAGTTGTCTCGAGGCAATTCTAGAATATTGGCAACACAATGTTCCATGTGCTTACCTAGCCCCTAGAGGCATTGAACAAGGAGATTTGAGTCCTCTCTTACCCTAGATTGGTAACTATCAAGGATGCCCTTCCTAATTTCGAACATTTCTACCACAATTGCTCACCCTGATAGGAAATGTTATAAAAGTAGAGGAAACTAAGACCACACTCCTACACATGGATGCAAGGCTATTGGTATCTTTATCCTCAAGTATAGAGTTTCCTAAGGTTATTTAAATTGATTAATCGGGGAAAATATTTCCTGCAAAATTAAGTTCAGAGGGGGTCTAAATGCTTGTTTTTTGTGCAAAAAGGAAAGCCATGTCAGAAGAAATTGGCCTACCCTCAAAAATAAATTTGAAGACTTAAAACTTAGCCAAAAATCTATAAACTCAAACCCTAGCGACATTGCAGAAGGCAAAGTTAATTTTGAGAGTGTTAATGGCTCTAATTCAATCTCCTCTATACCAACAAATAACAAGTCCAATAAAAGTCTAATAAATAAGTAAATCTAGAAAACCCTTGTGAAATAATCTATACCCTAAAAACAAGAATGATGCAAGTATTAATACGGAATAAGAATTACCAGAGACCTTGAATATAAACCCTAATAATGCAATCGAATTCGAAAATGCCAATGTGTTAAAAGGTAACTTAGAGAATCTAAGCATTTAAATTGGTTTCCACTAATATGGAAGGTAATAATTCACACCCTAGGGATAACACTCTAAATTGAACAAGAAGCAAATCTGTCATTTGTGCCTAACACTAGCCATGGACATAAGAAAAGTTCCCAAGAGCTAGCCTTAGACAAGATTAAAAAGAGGATAATGCAAAAATAAAGAGGAATCTCCAAAAGACATAGAGCCAAAAATAATGAGGAATCTCCAAAAGAAATAGAGCTCACATCTAATAAGGAGGCTCGTATTAAAAGTAATAATGGACATAACAGTGAATGAATCAATGAGGGGTGATGGGAAAAACCCTCACAGCACCAAAGTTGCTTCCTCTAAGCTTATGAATATATAATACATGAATTTGAAGCTAATGGTGTAGATTCTAAAAAATTAAAGGCTATTTAAATTCTCCAAATTATAAAAGCCTTAGTTTGGAGCATAATAATGCCCCCAACTCCTCTATGCTCTCTTTGCCTAATTCTAATCATGGACAAAATGATACACATGTCAGTCTTGAAACAAGAGTAAGCATAGGGGTGCCAAGGGTAATGGAATAAAAGAATGGGACAACAAGGAGGAACTAACAAATCACAATGATGTTTTCAATCCTACTATGATCTTACTGCCTTATTCTAAACCTGGACAGAAAGATAATGCCCAACTGTTAATTTTAGACAATCTCAACCAACAGATTAATACTGATAGATAAAAGAGGATTGAATAAAAAGGAAGGTACAACAGGGGTTATGGGGTCAAAACCAGAAACAATAGAAATTATATTATGGATTGTGGAAATCTGATATCATTAATTAAGGGGTTGTACAGTCATTGGTCAATGATAAGAACACAGAAAGGAATGTAATTCCTGATTTAGTTACTTCTCTACATCCTACTGGGCACAGTAAGCCAAGTGAAGAAGGAACTCTACCCATAGTGAATGGGTGGATAAAAATAGAAAAGAAAAAAAGGAAATGAGGAGTAACAATGACTTAGAGCCCTGCCCTAAGAGGAAAGAGAAAGATGATAGACATCCTAAATGTTTTCATAGATTTGGGAACCTAAAGAGGACCCTCAAATGATGATTGTTGATGATATTTAACTACACTTGCCAGAACATTAGGGGACTTGAACTCCCTGATAGGAAATACATTGTGAGGCGATACCTGAATCTTGATAAGCAAAAAGAAGTTACCCTTCAACAAGAGGTAGCGGGTGTCAGTTTTTCACTAACTTCAAATTCATATGGAAAGGTTCTTCTCAATAGTATACTGAGAATGGCAAAGGTAAGAGGGGTTAAGCCATCCTACTCTCTGACAAGTGGTTTCAACTTGTGACTGCTTCAGGAGTATCTCCATGCAAGAGAACTGTTACTATTGAAAAGTAGACTAAGAAATTTGGACTGTGTTCAACCTATGCACCAAATAAATATAGAGAGAGAGAGAGAGAGAATTGATCCCTGGAAATGGATGTGTAATCTTCAAGATATCCCTTGGATTGTGGGCGGGAAACTTTAATATGATTGAGATCAGGGAGGCCAAATTTGGGGATATAGAGATGGATTAGAAAGGAAATGAGAAGTACGTTTGGTACAGAATGAAGAATAAACTTAACCTTTTTGATCCTCTTGAAGAATTGAAAAGGGAAAACAAAAAATATATGGTACACTTGGTGTAATTCCAAGAAAGGGAATGAAAGAGTTAACTGCAAATCAGACGGATTTTATGCCACCAGGGATTTTTTCAGTTTTGACCAAACCACCAGGGATTTTTTCAGCTTTAACTAAACTGGGGATGGGGGCAGAGTAAAAGTTTACCCCTGCTCTCTATCTGATCACCATCTAATCAAGGCTAAAATCTTGATAGCTAATGAGAAGCCTAAGGTTTGTACGAGAAATGAAAAATTTATTCTAAACATTAACCTGTTAAAAGATGAGGACTCGAATGAGAAGGTTTTACTCTTAGAGATATTAACAAATGGATGTTAAAACATAAGTCAGCCATTTAGAAATGGAACAACAATGTCAAAAGTTGGTCATTTATCAGAGCACAGGTCAGAAAAAAGCTATGGACAATAGGAAGACTAAAAACAAGCTTCAAGAGGAACTTCTCCAACTGGAACATGGATCACAGAATGATCCAAAAAATATAGAACTAAACGAAGAATTAATCTTAGTTAAAAAATCATTGAGGAACCTACAAGCTACAAAGATCCAAGGCTTAAGGTAAGAGCAAAGATGAACTGGTTATGTAATGGAGACGGATTAAAAATTTATTTTTAGATATATTAAGGAGAAAGGAACAAATGAAAAAGTTGGATAACTGGGTATACCCTTTGCCATTAATCCATATTTGAAAGATATGTGGGATTGGATTAAAATCAAAATAGACACTAAGCTAGGTAACTGGACTATACACTACTTGTCTTTGGCAACAAAATTTCCAGCCTGCCAAAAATTCTTTCCTCCTACAATCTATACTATTCTTCTGTGGTTGTTTAACAACTATAAAATAAATGAAATTCAAAAGAAAATCAGACAATTCTTATGAGCTGATGGTTATGGAAAGAAGAAGAAGCATTCAGTTAAATGGGAATGGTTTTACGCTTACATTTCAGCTTCTTCCTACGATGCTATAAGCCCAACATCATATTTGAAAGATACATGGGATTGGATTAAAATCAAAATAGACACAAAGCTAGGTAATTGGACTATATACTACTTGTCTTTGGAAAGAAAAATTCCAGTCTGCCAAAAAATCTTTCCTCCTACAATCTATACTATTCTTCTCTGTGGTTGTTTAACAACTATCAAATAAAGGAAATTCGAAAGAAAATCAGACAATTATTATGAGCTGATGGTTAAGGAAAGAAGAAGAAGCATTCAGTTAAATGGGAATGGTTTTGTTTAAATGAGGCCAAAGGAAGTGAAGGTATTAAAGATCTAAAAAACATTTGTTTAAATGAGGCCGAAGGAAGTGAATGTTTAAAAGATCTAAACAACATAGGACAGCCTTAGCTGTCAAATGGATTCTTAAAGCCCTGCAGAGGAATGATCCCTAGGAGATCCTAGTTAAGAATAATATCCAGTTGACTGTGCCAGGACAAGCTAAAGCATGGCAACATCTTCCCTATGTGACTTAATGTTGGTAGCTTCCATGTCTCCCCTGCTAAATCCGATGTATCTAAATGTTTGTAGAAAACATGGAAGCAACTAAGAATTATGATTTAAAACAGTGACCGTCTGGAAAATTACAGGAATAAAGCATACCCCTTTGAATCATTATGATGGAACCTGTCTCATAAAGGTAAACCCCTTGCTTTACTGCAAGGAAACACAACAAAAGCCTAGTTTAAGAAAGGAATCGGGTGCTTCAATGGCATACTTTGTAATGGTCAGTTGAGATCATGAGCATCCTTACGTATTGAGTATGGATTGCCTCCATCTCATTGGAGGACATACTCTATACTCAAAGAATCATGTAAAATACTCTAGTTACCTATACACTGTGGTTCTGAGTCTCTGACAGTGAGATTATTGACTCTTTCAAATGGATTAATAGTTCTGTGCAGGTTACAATGACGATGGCGATTTCTAAAGTAAGTTTGTCAAGCTACTAAAGACTGGTACAATGGAGGTTAACAAAACAGAGATAAAGTATGCAACACACTGTCCATTTAACAAATCAGACAACATTCTATTCCTGAGAGAATACTTGGAGTTTCAGAAGTATAACAAGAAATATCCAGTTAAGACATTGCAGAGAGACTTGGGGCTACATCAAGGATCAAAATTTACTATAAACCAAGCAGAGGAGTTCACATGAGGTAGTGAGGTCCACCAATGACTTATTTGATATTGATCCACCACTTGGGTGCAATGACATGGACAAATACAGTGAAAGCATAAATTTCTGATTGACAGCTTCCTTTTCTGGTTAATATGTATATGTATATGTATATGTACATGTACATGTACATATATATATATATATATATATATATATATATATATATATATGTATGTATGTATGTATGTATGTAGTAGTTTTGGTATGAAACGGTATACTTCTCATGATTACAGCTACTTTATGTAGACCTTGCACGGTCTGATCTCTTATTACATAGACCTTGCATGGCCAGCCACAGTAGATTAGTAATCCTGTTTTGCATTATCTCGTTGTGACCCTGCATGGTCCAGCAGCATAGGATAGATTTAATTCCGTCATATACAGACTCTAATGATTTAATATTTTGATTATTGGTAATCTATATGCAATACAAAAAAAGAACCAGATTGATACAGTCCTCCAATCATTTATTCATATACCCATTAAAAATCTAATCTAAATGTTCTCAAGCCAGTATATGCATATAATAAAAACACATGAATTTGTCAACCCACCTCACGCTTGTCTTGAAGATCTTTGAGTTCTCTTTCTGCTTCTGCAGCCTCTGGAATCACTTTATTCTTCATTATTCCCTCATAATGTGTTTTTTCCTAGAAATATACACAACAGTAATCAACCTCCAATATATATTACTAGTGCATTATAATTATGATGCAACATATAGTGAGCACTGAGAACGTCACTAATGAGAGTACATGAAGGTCCAAAATATAACAGAATAATATTAAATTGGAGAACTATATTCAACATCATTCTTTCATCATACTATTTTGCAGAAGTATGGTACAGAAAGAAATGTTGATACTTATAAGAAGTCTAAAATATCAGAACAATTTGGACACACATTCCTTGTAAAAGAACATATTTTTTTGTAAAAGTCAATATTATTCAGATTGCAGGCAAAGTAATATATTCTTACAGTACCAAATGAATAATTAGGGTTCACAAAAAACAAGAATGGGTTACAAACTGCTAGTACGATATTAAACACCTCAATAAAAAGACAAAAACCTATAGAAAGTATATGGCACCTTGAAAGTTTAAATGAAGAGGAAATTGAAGTGATCATGAGGATCAAACAATTTGTAAGCTAACTGTGCTATTACACAAGGTTAACAAGATAAAATTGAAGGATGAATGGCAAGTGAAAGCATACAAACTAATCTCATAACCTAAAACATTCATTGAAATGGGGAGCAACAACGGAATTCCCAATAGAAGTAGATTGGAAAAGCAAGTTATGCAACCATAACAGAGTTCAAACAAATAGCACACAACCCTAAATTGCCATGCTTTAGTAGTAAACAAAGAAATATATAATGAAGGTACAGGCAAAGTCTATCATGCACTTGAGATAAACAAAATCAATAAGTTGAAAAACTAAAGATGTAGATCCTAGATCAAGGATCTATATCGTAAAATAGCAAATCTACATTTTGAATACTGGAATAATATCAGCATGATGTAAATAAAATGTCATTCACTATATAAATTCTTACTGCAACTGCTGTGCTTAGAGCATCTTCGGCTGATAGCAATTCCCGTTCAGCTTCTTTAAAAGCCTCTATGTCAACTCTTGCTGAATCTAAATTTTTATGAATGTAAGAAGCTCAATTAGAAAGTTAATGGCTACAAAACTCAAATAGAAGATATGCATAAATGTAACATTAAAGAATGCAAGTTCAACAACATGACACAGAACCACGAAATGTATCCACTGTGTCTTCTGAAAAATACTTCAAAAGTAAAAGTTCTACAAATTTCCATCTAGACAAAGTAAGAACTAAAAGCTGTATGTGGTAGCCATCTACACATTTGATTCACTGTTTGATGTTTTCTGAAATGTAAGGAATGTCAGCATACAATCAAATCACTTTAAACTATCACAATATCCTTATTGTTTAATGATTACAGACATGACTTGATAGGGATCTTCTGGTCAATAGATGTCAAAAATGCCGATTTGGCAGTTCAACATTCTAATAACTTATAATAGAGAAGTAAACAGTGAACACCACCAATTATGTAAACATTTAGAGTTGAATGTTAAATACATACCACATAATGTATCAAATGCGAGTTTACAATCATCTGCTTTCTTTTGAGCTTGAATCATTCTTATCTTGTGCTTCTCAATCGAGTCCTCCTTTTGCTGTATTTCAGCTTGAACTTCCTAGAATGCCAGCCAAAATAGTATATGGATATGGAATCAGCAGATAAAGATATCACCTAAATCAACATGCAATCATAAATTAAATGAAATGGTTAAGAACTTACAGTAATATCTTGTTCAAGTTCATCTACATTTGAACTATAATCTCCAGTTGCCTCCACTTCAGCTGAACTCTTTAGGTCCCATAGATCGTGTTGTTTTGATGTAACATGCCTTTCCAGCTCAGCCCGGTGCCTCTGGAAATCATAGCATTTCAAGCCAGTTTGATGAAACAATGCAACAAAATACTGTTACCTCTATTACAAACCAAAGCAACAAAAAATATCATAGGAAATATTACCTTTGTGGTTTGCAGGTTGTCTCTCACATCCCTTAATGTTTTTTCATCTCTAAATTTTTGGTTTTCCAAGAACCTTACTGATTCTGATATCTTTGAAGCTTCATTCTCATATTCGTCAATCTTCTCACCAATCGCAGCACAGAGACGCCCTAATCGGGTCCTCCGATCTGGAGGAAGTGTAGTTTGAACAGATCCTCTTGTAAACCTGTTAGCATGTTTCACTTGTCATTTCTCCAACCTAAAAGAAAGAAAGAAAAAAAATTGGAATAATTTGCTGCTGTACATTGTTTGTTATTTCCATGTATGAGATCATAGCATTCCAAGCCTCCAAATGACTGAAACAAAATGACATTAAAACTATTTTTTGACATTGTGCTGTATTTTTCCTTCTTAAAATACATTGTTTATTATATCTCATCTATTGTCAGAAGACAGTATATTTCAACTAAAACAGTTACGGTGGTGATTTTTATTGTCGGACTGATAGCTTATAGCTGTTATAAAGTAAAATATATGATGCATTGTTGTTTGTTTCTTTTTAATGCTAAACAGGCCTAAATGGTCATGCAAATCTTGTTTTCTATATATGTCAATGTATATTTCATATTTGTGACAAATATATGCTCCCAAAAAGAGAAGAAAAGCTAGAGTTGAAATTCTATCATGATTCTATCAACTTGGACGGCAATTATCAACTTGTGACACTTCTCTGTAATATCATCCCCTAAAACATTTTTTTTAAATTTTTCCAATTGAAAGGTCATCATGTCAATGCAAACAGAGAGCTTCTTGCTGATAACAATTCTGAATTAATTCTTTTCAATAGTGATCTCAATATGCTTTTACAATATTCATGGAAGTTTGAAACTTCAAACAAAGCATAATAATAGGAAATGATACAATAAAACCAACAACTGTAAACACCACAATACCTCAAATACGAAGCATTACCAAACTGTTCAGACTTGTTGCAGCAGGTCTAAAGAGAGGAAAGTCGACAGAAGATACTAAATTTGACATTCCTTTGCCATATAAAAGTTTCCAATTGAAACGAGAGGGCCAAAGGAGCTCTACCAACACACCCAAACTCTCCAATTATGCCAAGACCATCAAACTAAGCACTCCCGGCAAGATAAATCCACTCCAATGACCAAAAAACTGACCCAGGACCTTCCACAACAGAAAAACAGAGGCGCTGGTCATGCAAGGGCCAAAGGCCTAGAGAATCATAACTTCCTTTTTGCCAGAAACATACATCAACTATCACCAGCAATCATTTCCATAGATCTAAGCGCCAACTATGGAGAGGATTGCAGCCACCAAACTCACCCGAAAAACCTTGACACACTATCCAAAGCAGCACCCACACTTGTACAGACTGCTAGAAAGGGGTGATTTGCTCTAAAAAAATAATAATCACTGATAACTACCTTAAAGCGCTTGCAAAGGGGACACCCAGCAATGAGAAGACCAAAGGAACAATAGCAAAAATCAAATGTCATTCCATTGACCTAGGCGTCCAAAAAGGAGGGGTTGGCAAGCCATGGAAGGGTGTACAACCAGCACAAAAGTCACCTGCAACCTGCTCAAAACGACTCCCAAAATGCCAAAGAACAATCACTAATAACTTCTGAAATCTCGCAAATCAATTAACCTCAAAAACCATTTTTTTTGTAAAACCCTGGATTCCAAACTCCATAAAAACAAATATGTTTCCTATACGAAAACACCAAACTAGCTAGGATGAATCTTCCACCATTGAAACAAGTGTAGATTGACGACGATTTGTGTTCCCAATCAACTCCTGGAAGAACTCAGTGTTCACTCAAACAACATCTTTGTATGGGTGCAGCTCTGAATGAATGAAAAAGAGAGCCAAAACCTTTTTTCATAGAGTTGGGGGGAATTTAGGCAATTTAAATTTCAAAACATTTCATTTTCGCTCAAAAAGACCTTCAACAGTTTATAACAACTTAAGTCTCCTTTCCATTTCCCTAGGCGTCCAACTTAAGGACATAACACAACTTTATAATATAACACACTAAAGTGAATATTACTAGCGCTTGCACCAAAAGAGGTGCAAGGGTTAGCCGATAGGAAATATATAAATTGATATATTAGATGGAATATACATTTTGTAAGGTTAAATAAATTAGAATAAGCCATACTTCAATTTGATGAATTGAAAGAGTAATCCGCCAGATTTTTTTAACACGACTTCCATCAAAACATTGACCTAAAGTTTTATAGAAGTGAGTAATAAGAGATTTCTACAATCCATGAGTTATCAGCACTAAAAGCATTAAAAAAACCATAAATTTTTATCACTAACTCTTCATCCTTTCCTTGCATAGAAACAAATTATCTATGC
>MU225845.1:441917-454176 GCA_018584345.1 Thuja plicata
ATGTCATCAATAAGAATGTTGTATCATCTTTATTGAATCATTGGATCAAACCTAATTAGATAAGTTATAAAAGGCAACAACTTTTGGTAAGGGTTCCATTTCTTATGGTTGGAAGGAAAATAAAATGAAGGAGATAATATCCATCATTTTAAATTATAACAGCTGAGAACTGTTGGGAATGGACTCCCCTTAGTTTGGTCATGAACCATTAAGAATCATAGATGTTCTGCATATGCCAATGAGTCACCATTCTTAAAGTTATTGGACCACTATTGTCAAGTCGGATAGTAAGTCTTGTCAAGGTTAGCGAAGACCGAATGATTCTTAAGCTATGTCCCACATCATTTCAGGGACGGGGGGGGGGGGGGGACGACTATNGGGGGGGGGGGGGGGGGGAGACGACTATATATATATATGTGTGTGTGTGTGATCTTTTAAATATATTAATATATTATAGAGAGATATGACAATAACTAAAAACAACAATATAAATATGTAAATAGATCATGAGTAGTAGTATAACAGCATAATAAATTTCAATGAAACATTATAACAGTAGTCTCAAACATGAAATATCCAAAAGTATTGAACATCAAAATACGATAGTCTATGAAACTATTTGGCTATCAATATCCAAATACTTAAAACCATCTAAGTCACTATCCCCCTTTGGCAGAAGTGGATCATCCAATGGTAGCCACTATAGTCAGTGCCAAATAGTAAACATTTTCAAAGCAAATAAAGTACAATCATACAAAGAAATATAATAGAGCATCTTTTTAATTTCAAAACTCAAGAATGATAGTTTTCCAGCATAGCATTGAGATTTGTACTTGGCAGGACCCAGAAAATTAAGAAAATATATCTTCTAATTGTGCATTTCATTGACTATATTTGATTCTCATACATTTGTAATTAGAATAGTTGTTTTGATTCTCATACATTTGAAATTTGAATATATTGTTTTGATTCTCATACGAAGGTATAGAAGCAAAAAAAATTAAAGAAAACAAATTACTTTTTGTTTTTCAAAGCCAGGAAACATCCCTTGTTGTTTGGGGACGACTAGTCATCCCCAGGATGTCCCCTAGCCATTTCAAGGACGGCTAGCCATCCCCAAACTCCCTAGCATTTTGGAGATTTGGGCAGGCATCGGGGACGTGTTGATGTGAGTTTTGCACCACTACAACATACAGAATCGAATACTTAGTATTCCAAGATTAGACAATGTAGATGAATTGTGTGATCAAATGAGACAACCTCAAGGTTCTTTCTTATTGTGGACCTTCACTCAGTTTTAATGATGTGATATGCTGGTTATCACAAAGGGACTTACACTATTCAATTAATGGATATTGACTTGATTTTACTTCTTCCAACTACTTCCAACTAAACAAACTACAAGGATAAGGGTTGAGAAAGTTATTCTACTCCTAGAATGCAAGAAACAGTGAATGTCTTTGTTCCTCTACTAGACTCAGTTCAGCCATCGACATCAACCAAGCTAGCGCAATCTCCTAAGGTAAATGTAAGATGTTCAAACTATCACCATTCCATTAACACCATCCAACGACGCAAATCAATGTGTAAGCCATAGTCAAGGTAAAGCTCATAATTATGTAATTCGACCACGCAAGGCATACTTACAACAAGCAGCTAGTGGTTTGGTTTAAGCGAGTTCCACAAAGATTGATTCACAATTGCTTCCATTCAACTAAACTACTTTTATTCAACATAAAATAAAATCCTAATCTAAGTGAGAGATGAAAAGAACAATGCAATACTCCAAAATGATCATATATATCCACCATGCAAGTGCAACAATGAATAGACAGCAATTTTGGTAGTATCTTGGCAACAATTCTCCAACGTAACTTTGTTACAAATGAAGAGAGAAAGCCTTTATATAGGACCTCAATTACAATGAATGGCGAAGATTAATCAGAATCAATGGCCCAGATTTATCCACATAAGCCCTAATTGGGGTTTCATAACCTCAACTATCAATTATTAAATTCCCACCCAATTACAATTAGGCGCCACCATGTCAGTCAATTAGAAAATTACATTGCCTTCATAGGCCAATAAGAAAATATATTAGGTAGAACCTTGCAAGAGAGGACACCCATCAATGAGCCAATAATAAAACGCCACATGGGCTTACAACAAATTTCCTTTAGAAGATAATTTTCATTGACATTTCCTCTTTTGGCACATATGAATATGGACATAATATGATATTCTTGCACTAGGACACCTGGCACATTCTCATTGGTTGAGGGAATGGCTGCCACCTCAGCATGCTCATCCAATAGACTTGATAAATACCCCCCCTTTGATGATGGGAGATTATTGTTAAGTCCTCAACTGTGATTGCTTTATATTCTCCAGTTGCTTCATCTTTGTGAAGTATCTTCCTTGGATGCGTTTCTTGCTCTTTCCCTTGGATGCCTTAGAGTCTTTTTCTTCCCTTGGTATTCTTTAATGACTTGAAATTGTTGACCTTCACTTCAATCTTGGATTTTCAGGATTGTGATAGCATTCTTCATTTGTAGACTTATTCACCTCCTTATACATCTTGCTCTTTGAATTCCTTCTTGAGGTGTGAGTCTTCTTCTTCTAAGCTTTGGCCTTAGACTTTGAAATTTCAGCTTCTTTCTCCATAATAAAACCTGCAAGAACCAAACCTTAGTCAATTTCTAGCTCTATTTCACCATAATTAAGTCAAATTCAAAAGTTACTAGTTGCTGGAGCTCTAAAATCAGACCTCAAATTTTCATATCAGACTCCTAAACTGGGCAAATTAAGGTCTGCAAGGGCATAAAAATGCCAAGAAATTTGGCCATTTTCAACCCTAGATGCCTTATCACTCCCAACCACCTTGATTTTGATTTGTTGTTAATAAAAGAGGGACTGGCTTTTGAAAATAAGTTATGTTACAGAATTAAATAATTCTGAAACGATTGTAAACCTCTATAAACAGCAACAACGATGTTGTAGGAGGTGAAACTTCAAGTCCTTCATTGATTTTGTTCAATTTGAACCCTAGGACCTGCTGGAAATGATCAAAATTTGGTCCCCGTGCGCTGGTAAACACTTCTATTTGCTGGTAAAGGTCTAAGACTTATGTGTGAGTGCTCATAATCACTTAGAATTAAAGTCCCTCTGCTGATAAATGCTGAGAAGTGATTGAAATCAGAATAGAACTCACTGGTAAACCTTTGCAAAAGTCTGAAGTTAGAGTCTTATTGCCAACACATGCAAATATGGCTCTTGATTTGCTGATGAATGATGGTAATCAGAGTATAATTCGCTGGTAAACACTTGCAATCAGTCCATTTTAGCATTAATTTTTGAAAGAGCTTGAAATGGACTGAATTTCACCATCACCAATAAGCAGCCCTGCAATCAAATGATCAAAAGAACTCCCAAAATCCTTGTCTTGCTGGTACACTCTTAAAATCTGAGTATTTGCACTGGTAATCACTTGAAATCTCAGTTCTTTACTGATAAACATTAATAGAACTAGAAGTCTGAGTTCCATCTGCTGATGGATGGTCTGAAATCGAGTTTTGTTGCTGGTGAATGCTGGTAATTCGTCAAACCTTTGACCTACGAATTTAGAAAAAAGTGATGAAGATCGAACTTTATCAACTCCTTTATGCAGTCCTGCAGTGAAATGATTAGAAACAACACCATAATTTGCCCCAGTTAGTTTGAAATCTCTCAGTTATACTTGCAATCTGATTTGAAACAGGTTCTATGAAAGGAAGAAATGGCACTGCTTTTATAGTTGATGTCATGGATTCACTTCCCCAATGCAATGCCTATTGGTTGTCTATGTTGATGATTGCATCTTGCATTAAATTTAATCCTTCCTTGTCATTTCAAATTTCAAATTTGAGGCCTTCTGATCAGATCAAATTTCTCCCATTGCTCATATAGGCCACCTCTCTCTTGATTGAATTTTCTAATTGGTTCATTAGCAGCCTTACATGGAGTTTTGTTCATCCTTTACCTTTCATTGGACTGAATTTGCATTTAGGATGGCACCAAGCTTGCATTGAATTTAGAGTCTTTATGCTTGAAAATGGGGGCTGCATTTAAATTTTGATCCAACTAGAGCCACATTAGCATACATATTTTGTTTAAGACCTCCCATTCTTAGAGTTTAGAGCCCAAGACTTAAATGCATGTTCGAATTTAGCTCAATTAAGCTCACACGTTTCATTTGGGTTCCATGTTGCATAAAATTAATGCCCAGATTTGAAGTTAAATTGCTTAACAAGGCTGCCCCCATGATGCTGAGATCACACACTTCCAATTGGGACCTATCTTTATCTAACTTGGGCTTAATTAGGTCCACACGTTACATGAAAATGCAGCTGCATTTAATCCTTGGACCACACGTTACACAATTTGGGGCCTGCATTTGGAAATCAGAACCATACGCCTGATTGGAGGGCAGATTTAAGTCCTTCCCTATCTGAATTAAGGCCCAATTTATGCCTCCAAGCCCACACGTTTCATGCTAAAGGGCTGGCCACTTGGATCTGGACATAATTAGGCCTGCACGCCAGCCATTGGGGCCTGACTTAAGCCTATTCTTCATTGAATTTTGGCCTGGTCTAATTAGAACAGGCCCATAAGTTAGAACCAGGGGCTGTTTGCATCAATCCTAGGCCTCAATCTCAAGTTTTGAATTTCATATTTCATCGTTGGTCTGATTATAGGCCCCATTACATCGAGTTTAAACTTGATCTGCTCATGTAAGGCCAACACGCTAAGGGTTAAAGTCTGATATGGAGCCAGGGGTAATCCTTTTAGCCCCCACACGTTACATCTTGAGGTTTAATCTCACACGCTTGGAGCAGGGGGGCAGATTTAAGTCCCATCCCATTTGAATTAAGGCCCGCGCATTTCACATTGGGGGCTTTTCTTTGAACTTAGAGCCCATATATAGACCTTGTTGATTGGACCGGGCCTCTTACGTTTGGCAATACGGGCTGCAAGCTCAAGGTTGGGCCCATACTTTGGCATTTGAAGTGAAAACTTAGCTTCTAGCTAGGCTATTCGAACTAGGCTAAGGGGCCTCATGATTGGTTAAGACTTTCTTACATTGTTTCTCCCTTCCTCACTAAATCCATTGAGTTAGGTTGCTTCCCTTTGTCCAATAAAGCTTAACTTCTTCCTTTGGCGCATGGAGAGGTGGAATCCACTTCTTGATGTGGCAACCTTGCCACTTGAGAAGGTGGAATCCACTTCTCGATGTGTCAATGCCACTTCAAGAGGGGGAATCCACTTTTTTAAGTGTCAACACTAAAAGGGGAAATATTATTTTAATTTTAAGTTTTTAACACTAATTTTCTTTTTATTTCCCCTTCATGGCCATCTACTTAGGCAAGTTTTTACATTTTTGGCTCAATTTTTAATTTTAACTTCCCACTTTCCACATTTGGCCAAATTTCACCATTGTTTCCCAAATTTTGAAACTTAGCCGGATTTTGCAAAAAAAAATTAGATTTTTCACACTTGGCCCAATTTTGCCACTTTTTGCAACTAGACTTTTGAAAGGCTTGCAAAACTCTGAATTATTGCCAAAATTGCTCTACGACCTAGACCTACCCACGAAAAGAGGGGGTTCCCATTTGCAATGGGGGCAATGGTGTGAAAACCTCACAACAGGATGATAGGGGGACGTCCCCTCGGCGTCCCCCCATCCCCAATATGGCTAGGGGACAAGGACACCGAGTATTGGGGCAGGGGATGAATCCCCGTGTATCCTTGGTCTTAAGGGCTCAATATACGAGTACACGTCTAGTCAGGGAAGTCATATTCATAGGCGTGGAATCTAGAGGATGTGACCAACTAAGATTGTTGTAGCTTATAAACATCAAAGACTCGGATGGCAATGATAAGACACGAAACCCGTCATTGTACCTCTCGTGTAGGGTCGGGCTACTTCTGAAAGGAAGATGTGTGGAAGACCGAAAGGTGAATGAATGGGAGGTAAAGCCTTCAATGATGCTCTCACTCTCCTTGGAAGACATCAAGAAGGAATATCAGAAAAGGAACAAAGCTCAAACACTTCATTTTTAGGTTTCTCATGCATACGGCTAGTTATTTCATTTAATTTCCTTTTTGATAAATCAGTTTTATATTCATTGTTATTCTATTGTCATGTGAAGGCAGTTACTTTAAATATTGTGTTTTCTCCTTTGCATTGAAGTTGGTTAAATCAATTATTGGAAGTTTTCATATTCATGTGAAAAGGAAACAGTTACTTTTTGTTAAATTTAGTTAATTGAAAAGTTCTATTCCTATGAAATGATCGGTAATTGTTTAAAATTAATTAGTTAAGGTTTAGCATGTTACAAAAAATACCACAAAGACCTTATCACTATGCAACTATATATATGTATGTATGTACGTGTGGAGAAGAGAATTTGCCACCCTCGAGATTTATAAAAGCCCAAGGAGCAAACTAACTGTTGCGCCACCTCACTTCTACTAGCACTCTGTTGAGCTAGGGTGATCAAGACAACTTAAAATACAAAGATGGATTTTAAGACTTAAATGAAATGAAATACAAAATGAAGAAACTGAATTAACTAGGCTATGCTAACAAATAAAAAATATTTTGACCACTGGAAATGAAAGAGCTAATTGCCAAGAATAATGCTTGGCTTTGTAAGCTCACAATCCTGTATAGTGTGAGTGTACAACTATAGTGCAAATATAGATCAATTGCGGGGCGCGCATACGTCCAATACAAACAGAGCATTGAGAATCGAACTGAAACTAAGACACTGACTAACATAACAGAAAAAAAGAGCTATGCTACTAACAGGAAACAAGTATCATTTACTATGGAAATGATGAAAATGAGAACAAACGAAGGACAAAGAAAATGTACGATGAAGAATGTTGATGTTTGTAGCTTTGATCAGATAAATAAATATCATATTATGAAAATAGATTGAATAATGCATACGCATATATATACCAATATATATAATAATAATTGATATCATTATTATTACTATTATATATATATATATTCATAATTAAAGAAAATTGAATTTAATCTATTCTCATATTATTAAATCAAATTATATTGAGTTATATTTATAGATCGAATGACATCAAATATTATTATATATGATGATTGAATATATTAATCGATTACAAGGGAATCGATGTTGATCATTATATCACCGATTAGGATCAGTATATTATTATTGACTTAGCATCGATATGAATATCAACTAATATCAGGTTGACTAAACAGTTTTTTACACCGACTTGTATCAGTCTTATTAAACTCTATTCGCACCGATTGATTTCGGTTATGAATCGATGCGTATAAGGGATATTGCGGGGAGACATGTCGATAGAGAGACATGTCTCCACATGTGGAGACATGTCTATCTATCAACATGGCTCCCCTCATATATATAGACCATTCTCTTAAAACGTAAGGAGACAAGCATATACATCATTTGTATGTGAAGTCTTCTCATACCCAGTCAGAAAAATAATTCAGAGATAAGTTTCTAACATTACTTTCTTTGTAATATTTTATACTCGTGAAATTATCTTGAAATTTTATGTGAAATTTCTGCTGCATACCTCGAATGAAAGACATATTAGTAAAATTTAAATCGCATTCAATTTCCATTTCTTGCTATAAATCTAATTTCTTTAACATGGTATCAGAGCTAAGTTAAGGAAGATCTGATTAGATTGAAGATAGCAAATTAATTAAAACTATGAACATTGTAAAATTGCATTCCTCTCTACATAATGGCAAGTGGAGTTAGATTTGAGGATCGTCTTGAGGGAGCTTCTAATTTTGTTTCATGGAAATTTAGAATCATGCTTACCTTAAAAGAAAATGAACTAGACTCATATGTAAGGGAAAACATACCAGAACCAAATGACAATGATGAGAAAACTCAATGGAATAAATGTAATGGAAAGGCTATGAAAATCATAGTGGATGCAGTTAGGGATCACTTAGTTCCAATTATATCTATAAATGATACTGCATACCACATGTTTAAAGCCATACCAAACATATATGAAATAAACAACACTAGCAGAGCACTCACCTTGAAGAATCAACTTCATCACATGAAAATGAATAAAGGAGAAACTATTACATCCTACTTCATGAGGATAACCGAAGTAAGGGACCAATTTTCCACCATAGGGCATGAAATAGACAACAAAGAAATTGCAATGATAGCTCTAAATGGTCTACCAAAATCTTGGGAGTCCTTTATACAAGGAATAAGCGCACGTTCCAAATTCCCAAAATTTGATAAACTAAAAATGGATTGCATTCAAGAGGAATCAAGGCTAATCACCAATAAATCCAGACACAACAAATGAGGGCATCCATGTATTATACTCTGAATCCCTCAAAAAGGGGAAGAAGAGAAGCTTCAAAAGAAAGAATGAGAAAGGTGCAAACGGGAAAGGCTCCTCCAAGAAGAGAAGAGACGTCACAAGTACAATGCTTCAGATGTGATCAATATGGACATTATGCCCAGAAGTGTCCAGACAAACTAAAACAACAAGCTACCTTCGCTAAAGTTGGAAAGGCTAACACAGAAGAATACTCTGAGAAATATGTGTTCTATTCAGCCTTGTTAAGTCAAACATTCAATAGCCCTAACACTTGGGTTATTGATAGTGGGGCATCTCGTCATATCACAAGATAAAGAGAACACCTAGATACTCTTAAAGAAAATTATGATGAGATGACTATCGGAGATGACACCAACTACCCTGGGGGTTAGAACTTGTACCATAACTTTAAAGTCGAGTATATCACTTTAGCTCCCTAGGGTTCTGTTCGTGCCAGGAATAAAGAGAAATCTTGTGTCTATCTCAGCACTTGAAGATAAAGGATACAGAATAACCTTCATGGAAGGAAAGGTCTTGGCATGGCCAAAGAACTCCACCATCAAGAAGGCTCTATCCATAGGATCTAGGCATAGATCACTCTACAAGTTAGACATCGCCCCTTCTCAAGCTCTCATTCATGAAAGTTCAAGCTCAAACGAGATTTGGCACAGAAGATTAGGACACCTTCACTTCCGAGCTCTACGCTCCATAGAGAACATAGTGAATGGTATGCCCAAGTTAAAACACAACCATGAAGGAACCTGCAAAGGTTGTGCCCTAGGTAAGAATACGAAAGGAACTTTTCATCATAGTTTTAGCGAAAGCAATAATGTATTAGAACTCATTCATTCATATTTATGTGGACCCATGTCTATACCCTCTATGGGGGGGTTTTGTACTATGTAATATTTGTTGATGACTTCTCCCGGAAGGCTCTTGTAGAAAACTTCTCAGGGAAGAAAGTCAAAACACTTAGAATAGACAATGGGGGGAATATACTTCTGATGTATATAAAGAGTTGTGTGTAAATGTCGGGATTAAGAGGGAGTTCACTGTACCTTACAACCCTCAACAAAACAGAGTAGCCGAAAGAAAGAATAGGACTATAGTAGAGGCTACTAAAGCCATGATGTTTGATCAAAACTTGGAAACCTCATTCTGGGCTGAAGCCTCTCAAACAGTCGTCTACATCCAAAATAGATGCCCTCACTCACGTCTAGACAACAAAACTCCAGAATAAGTCTTCAAATGTATAAAACCTGACATCAGCCACTTAAGAATCTTTGATTGCCCTGTATACATCCATGTGCCTAAAGAAAAGAGGACCAAAGTAGAACCTTACGGAAAGAAGGGAATATTTATGAGATATAGTGAACCTCTGAAGCTTATAGAATCTACATTCTTGGTTAAAAACACATTGAACTTAGTAGAGATGTAACATTTGAAGAAGACATTGCCTTCAAAAGATCTATAAGCTCCCTAGAGTTAGAAAATCAAGATCCTCCTAAAACCATGGAAGAGGATCTTGCTCCTAAAGTTTAGAGGGAGACTCCACCTGAAGTAGTAAATGATGATTACATCACTCCATTAGAAGAACCCATCAATACAAATCGAAAGAGACCTCTTTGGGCCACAAAAGTAACCCAAGAAGCCGAAAACTTTGCAGCCCAAAAAGGAACTTTTTGAGTAAGCAAAAGGCCTCACAGATTTTCTAACTATGTGGCATTAGTGAGTGAGTTCATAAATGCAGAACCTAAAAATGTTGAAGAAGCCCTAAAACATGTGTGGAAAGATGCCATGATTGAAGAGTATCAATCCATCATTGAGAATGATGTCTGGGACATTGTGCCTAGACCTAAAAACAAGTCAGTAGTATCATCCAACTGGCTATTGAAGATAAAGCATGCAGCAGATGGTAGTATTGAGAAACACAAACCCAGATTTGTAGCCAGAGGGTTCTCACAGAAAGAAGGCATTGACTATGAAGAAACCTTTGCACCTGTTGCACGTTATACATCCGTCAAAGCCATTATAGCCACTGTCGCATCAAAGGGGTGGAAAATTCACCAAATGGATGTGAAGACAACTTTTCTGAAAGGAACTATTGAAGAGGAAGTATATCTTGAATAGCCAGAAGGATTCATCATTCACAATACATAATCTCATATCAGTAGGCTAAAGAAAGCATTGTATGGTCTAAAACAAGCTCCCCGAGCTTGGTATGAAAGAGTTGATCACTACCTCCTGGGATTAGGCTTCTTCAAAAATGATGCAAATCCCAACCTTTACTTCAAGGTAACAAATGGTGACATAGTGATTCATGTATTATATGTTGATGATTTACTAATTACAGGAGAGGACCACTTAATCACCCAATGCAAGAAAGATTTAGCCTCAAAGTTTGAAATGAAGGACTTGGGAATCCTTCACTATTTTCTTGGTCTAGAAGTCTGGCAGCATGCAAATTACATCACACTAAGTCAAGGAAAGTATACAATTGATATTCTGAAGAGGTTTGGAATGTTGGAATGCACACCTATGGAAACAAACTTGCATAAATTGAAGGAAGTTGTTGTGAACTCAAAATTTGCAGATCCTACACTATACAAACAGGTTATTGGATCCCTGATGTACTTGGTCAACACCAGACCTGATATTTATTATGCAGTGAATGCACTCAATCAGTTCATGTGTGAACCGAAAGAGATACACCTTGTTGCAGCAAAACGTATCTTGAGGTATCTTCAAGGAACCATTGGATATGGTCTCAAATATGACCAAGTGAAACTTGATCTTCATGGTTACATCGATTCAGATTGGGATGGAAGTGTGGCGGACAGAAAAAGCACATCAAGATGTTGCTTCAACTTAGGATCAGCAATGATTTCTTGGATCAGCTGAAACCAATCATCTGTTGCGCAGAGTTCTACTGAAGCAGAATACATTGCCGCCTCAATGAGTGCAAGAGAAGTTGTATCACTCAGAAAGCTCTTAGTAGGACTGTTTGGACAGCCCTTGGAACCCACTGTCATCCATTGTGACACTCAGAGTTGTATCAAATTCTCTGTGAATCCAGTGTTCCATGACAGGTCCAAGCATATTGAGATTCCTTATCACTATGTTAGAGACATGGTAGAAAGGAATGTGATCCAGTTACAATATATTAGTACTAGTGATCAAACTGTCGACATCCTCACCAAGTCTCTCTCCAAGACAAAAGTTGAACACTTTCGAGATAAACTTGGTATGGTTGATAATGTAATTTGAGATTGAGTCTAAATTATATTTCTATTTGTACTAATATATAAAGATGTTTAATGTGTAAACTCTTTTGCTCGTCATGTGTGTAATTCCATGACCTAATGGGCCCCTCTTGTGTACATTGAAGAAAGGTGACGACTTTTATACAATATACACTTGTAATTGATTGATGTTGTAGGGTGACGACTTTACTACATCTCCATCATGATGGATATCGCGCGACGTGTTATCCGTGGACATGTCATGATGGTTAGGATCTCTTAAATATCATGGTAGATATCATAAGGTTGATATCATTAAATATATCATAGATGAGATAGAGATCTTCATGGTGGATATTATGTGACGTAATATTCGTGGACATGTCATGATACAGTATCCATATGGTAGACATCATGAGATGTGATGTCAGTGCACATACCATGGATATTTGCGAGATATGGTGAATATCATGTGACTTGATATTCATGCTCATACCATATCTCCTGATATCACGGTGAGGTGATATCTTCTCTATTTCACAATTAATCTAAGTTGCCAGTTTAGATTTCAGTTCAAGATTCGGGTTAGAAATTTGTCCAAA
>MU225845.1:473207-487225 GCA_018584345.1 Thuja plicata
ATTTAAAGATCCTTTCTATATTGAGATACATCCCAAGGAGTATCAAAAATTTTGATCATGAAGATAGCATGAGATGTCAGATACCATTTGACAAACTACACTGGGTTTGGTCATAGAAGGTAGCATAAAGATGCCCGATATCAAGTGACAAACTAATCTATTAAATCCTCTAACAAGGTGACACCTAACAGTGTGTTTCTAACCTTTAACAGGGTTGGCTCTTCACCGAGCTTACTTCCGAAAAGCCAAAATTTTGAGTTACCAGTCCCAAGTGGTTTTTCCCTTAACAAGGTTTCCACATTAAAAATTCATGTGTCAATGTGTTTATGAGTCATTACTTTAGTGTTATGCATTACACATAACTAATCTGGATTGATCAGTATACACTAAGCAATTTACTATTTTTCTGTAAATGAAAGACTGCTATTCGGTAAACGGTAAGAATAAAGTTTAACAATGAACTCCGAGCAGTAGTTATTTGATAAGTTTATTTGAAGGCATACATCTTGTAGGACTGAAGATAACTAGAGGCTTATTATTGTGGTACTAAGTTTCAGGATTGATTTATTGGAATATTTTTTATGCCACCGATTCACCCCCTCCCCTCTCAGTTATTTTTAACAATTGGTATCAGTGCTTGTGTGCTTAGAAAGGGAGTTTGACAGCTCAAGCAAAAGATCACAAGATGAACAAAGGAGATGTGCCCAAGTTGAATAAAGACAACTTTGCATTATGGCAAAGCAGAATAAGACTCCACCTACCAGGTATTGGTAATGATGTTACTCAACACCTTGATACTAAATATGTGTTGCCTACAGGACCTCACACTCTTTAGCAATTGAGAAAAAAACATGAGCATAATTGGATGATGATAGAGGTTGCTTCGTCACTCTCCGATGTTGAGTTTGAAGATGTCAAAACATGCACCTCTGCAAAGCAAATGTGGGATAAATTGAAGCTGGTACATGGAGGAGATGCTAATGTACTAAGAGCCAAGGCATAAAGCCTAAGAGGGAGGTTTGATGACCTAAGGATGAAAGGAGAAAATATCACTCAGTATAGCTGCAAAATCAAAGAGGTAGTCAATGCTATCCGAGGAGTTGGAGGTGTACTTGAAGAAGAGACAGTGGTAAGTAGAATCTTAAGAACCTTACTGCCATCAATGTCAAAGGGAGAGATTGATGAAATATAACTGATTGAATGTTTGAAGATGTTAAGTTGGTGACACTAAAATGCAGAAAGATAATGCAAGTCATTAAATTAGTTAATGGTTTGTATTGTCATTGATGTCAACTTAATATAATCTGATTGGTTATATTCAAAGTGTCAAAGACTTCAGAGAATCAAAGAGATAAAGATTATGCATTCAGTAATGCATAAAAAACCAGCATTCACTAAATGACTACAAACACCGACAGATAGAGAAACGGACAGAGAAAATCGAGAGCAAAGTTACAGTGATGCCCGAGCAAACAAACCGAAAAGCATTACCGACGGCTAGATTTACAGTGTTAACCGACGGGCAGACAGCCCGAAGGACAGACAACCCCGACGGACAGACAATACTGATGGAGAAGCCCGAGGAGAACTGAAGTCCAGAAACGACAAAATACTTAGCTGGCAGAGCTAAAGAAAGACTTGACTGGTTGTTAACATTGTTTTCATCGACAACTTAAAGCCAGAGATAAGTAAAAGATGAAAAGTTGTTTTATCTAGTTGGCAAGAAGATTTCTACGAGATAAAACAGGAGTTAAGATGACAAGCATTAAAATCTTAAGAACCTTACTGCCATCAATGCCAAAGGGAGAGATTAATGACATATAACTGATTGAATGTTTGAAGATGTTAAGTTGGTGACACCAAAATGCAAAAAGATAATGCAAGTCATTATATCAGTTAATGGTTTGTATTCTCATTGATGTCAACTTAATATAATTTGATTGGTTATATTCAAAGTGTCAAAGACTTCAGAGAATCAAAGAGATAAAGATTATGATTTCTGTAATGCATAAAAGACCAACATTCACTAAGTGACTACAAACACCGACGGCTAGTGGAACCTGATGGACAGAGAAAATCGAGAGCAAAGTTACAGTGATGCCCGAGCAAATAAACCGACAAGCAGAATCACAAGCATTACTGAGAGCTAGATTTACAGTGTTAACCGACGGACAGACAACACCAACGGAGAAGCCCGAGGAGAACTGAAGTGTTGACCGAAGCTATCAAAGAGTCAAAACATCAAAAAGAACTAAAGTTCAGAATTGACAAAATACTTAGCTAGCAAAGCTAAAGAAAGACTTAACTAGTTGTTAACATTGTTTTCATCAACAAGTTAAAGCCAGAGATAAGTAAAAGATGAAAAGTTGTTTTATCAAGTTGGCATGAAGATTTCTACGAGATAAAATAGGAGTTAAGCTTTAAAGCAAGATTGGCTAAGATTGTGGATCACGCCAAGAACAAGAAAGTCAAGAACAGAGAAACGGTGATATCATGTCTATAAAGAGATAACTTAATTCATTATGAACTAAGGGGAGTGAATAGAAAAAGAGGATGCTGAAGAGAAACTGATGAAGAACAACTTCATACAATCCTGATCAATCAAGCTGAGGAAAGAGCTAAAGATTTCTGAAGAACGCCGAGCAACAGAGAAACACAGCATCACCGAGCAGAAAGAAGTGGAGCAAAGGTATTGAAAAGATACAATGATTAGAAAGGTATAATGACTTACAATAGATCTGAAAATTTGCAAGTATAAGTTGTATGTGTGAACAGATCATTTACTGTTTCATTTTAACCAGTGATTCAGAAAGTCTCTTAACCGAGCAGGATTTAAAGATCCTTTCTATATTGAGATACATCCCAAGGAGTATCAAAAATTTTGATCATGAAGATAGCATGAGATGCCAGATACCATTTGACAAACTACACTGGGTTTGGTCATAGAAGGTAGCATAGAGATGCTCGATATCAAGTGACAAACTAATCTATTAAATCCTCTAACAAGGTCACACCTAACAGTGTGTTTGTAACCTTTAACAGGGTTGGCTCTTCACCGAGCTCACTTCAGAAGAGTGAAAATTTTGGGTTACCAGTACCAAGTGGTTTTTCCCTTAACAGGGTTTCCACGTTAAAAATTATGTGTCAATGTGTTTATGAGTCAATACTTTAGTGGTTTGCATTACACATAACTAATCTGGATTGATCGGTATACACTAAACAATTTATTGTTTTTCGGTAAATGAAAGACAGCTATTCGGGTAACAGTAAGAATAAGGTTTAACAATGAACTCCGAGCAGTAGTTATTTGATAAGTTTATTTGAAGGCATACATCTTGTAGGACTAAAGATAACTAGAGGCTTATTATTGTGGTACTAAGTTTCAGGGTTGATTTATTGGAATATTTTTGAGGCCACTGATTCACCCCCCCCCCCTCTCAGTTATTTCTAACAGTTCAAACTCCTTATGACTCTTATTAATAATAATAAGTTGTTTTTAAAACAATTTAATTTAAGCCTCCCTATGCATCATGTCCCATGGTGGTCCACTTATTGGTTACTTTAATAAAATAAAGTAAATATATTAGTTTTTTGTTTTATTCATTTATTTAGAACATTACAGTCATAACTTCAATATTCCATTTTATTCTTGAAATCATCACCTGGACTCTAAACTGAAAACTGAGTGTTGTCACCACTCCAAGGGTGATGTCTAAATATAGTGGGCCATTGCCAATCCCCTCCTATAAAATAGGACGCCTTCCTAATATTTAGGAAATTGTCTCAAACCATTGGGAATGACTCAGAATGTCTCCCGGACCAACTCCCAATCCCCTCCTAAAAAATAGGGATTCTCCTAAAAAATAGGAGACTACATTTGCATATCTAAAAAGGTTCGTAAAGCCCCTTGCAAGTCTCCAGGAACCCCGATTGGGTCCCCTAACCACTCTGCTGACTTGTGGGAACCCTTGATTATATGTCAAACTCTATTGTAGTCTAAACTGGGCTAAGAAAGAGACGTTACAAGAAGAGTAAGAAGCAGAGGGCTAACTAGCAATTTCCTATTCAAATGTTTTCCTTTTAAGAATGTAGAGGGTCTCCATACAATGATGAAGAATTATTGAGCAAACTCAAAGAGCTAACTGTAATGTCCCCTTTCAGATATAGTATTTAATAATAAATAAACATGAAAATAAATAAGAAAAAGATAAATAATAATAAAATATGATATATAATTTAATTACAGCAGTCAAGAAGAGATCGACGAACAGTGACCAACAAGTCAAACTAGTATTCTTCTAATTGCTAAATTGATAGAGAAGTTACCGACTAACAATATCAACCAATAAGGAGAAAATAGAATAGTGTTGATCGGATCGATCAATGTTATAGATGCAAACAAAAAAAAAGAGTGTTACAAGGGGGACGCGTCCCCCCCTAAACCCTAGCATTCCCGGATCGGGGATGTCCCCAGGACATCAAGGGGGACGCCTAAGCGTTCGTCGAGCATCTCAAGGATGTCTGGGTATCCCCTGTCGACAAATGCTATTTGCCATAAATTTTATAAAAAACAATTTTTTTAATTTCTTTTTTGCTCTCAGGTTTCTAGTTCTTCAACTTCAGAGAAGAACTGGTCTACTTATAGCTTCATCCACTCTGTTAAGAGGAACAGTCTTACCTCTAGGAGAGTAGAAAAGCTAGTGGTTGTACAGAGTGCCTTGCATACCATTGACCGCAAGACACGTGTACAAGGAGAACCCAACAACACGATGGGATATAGAACCAAAGGAGCCATCACAGATTGATGAGGACGAGGATGAGGATGCAGCAACTTCAGATGTAGGGCTGGTTGGTGTTCCTTTGGCGGATCTTGACCATGACGAGTCCAGTAGTTCTAGTGATGAGGAGTTTGCCTTCAGGCCCGACCTCCCAAGGGATGATTAGAGGCCTCCCTTCACTACATTTTGACATTTTGTACTTGTTTTGATATCATGCTACTCATTGTAATCATCTTTATGATACTTTTGATATAATAGAAATCTTCCATTTGTCGATTCAACAATTTAAAATTTTATTTAGTATTGAGTATTCTAATTTCTAATTAGTAATTCGATATTGAAAACTTCAATGTTTAATGTTCAAGTATATACTATTTAGTATTTGGCATTCCGCATTTGCAATTTTGCTATTTAACTTCTTAATAGTCTTATACATCTTTTCATAACTAGCATTTTAAGTACCATATGTATAGTATATAGTATATACAACCCTCCCCACCCACCCCACCCACGTTGTCATCCCCAAATTGAGGCCCTTTGTCCAAGAAACCCGTCCCCCCATCGTCGACGATGGTGTAACTATGAATAAAGATGAAGATAACTAATATAGATCTGTGATTTCAATTAGCAATTGGTTAAGGGCTGACGATAATAAATAGTTATTGCCAATTCACTGATGGATGATAGATATAAAGAAAATGGATACATACGATGAGTAACTATGGTATCAATGCCTCTGATCAACATAAACGATATCAGTGTTTTATAGTATCCATTGAGAAGGAATTGACAAAAGATAGAAAAGAAATTATAAATATCAACGATTATGTTCCATATCGGATTTTAATAACCAATCAATAAAGTGTTGAACGTTGTATTATAATGGAAGGATAGCCTAAGTCCAGTCTAGTTGGCACTTTATTTCCTGAATCTGCATTTCGTCCAAATTAGAGAAAGCAAAGAATAAAGACAGATTATCAAGAGAAAACAATGGCTCATGCACTTAAAACGTAAGTGTTAAAGCAGCTACTTCATGGAACGACAGTGATCAGAATATATCGACAGCAAATAATATCGAGTGATAGAATTAAGAATAACAAGCATGTTCCTGAGATGGCAACGACTACTCAATGTAAGGATTATACAGTTATTATTGAAATAATGTAACGTTTCTTTAATGGTCATCTTAGGGTTTAATGTAACGTTTATTTAATGGTCATCTTAGTTGTCCTAGTGAATTTAGGTACTTTCTATTTTTGTCTTTAGTTCACAATTTGCTGCAGGAGCATCTTAGGATCTTGACAATCTTGCATCAACCAAAAAGATTTCCTTTAGTTTGTTTGTTGTTTTGTTCCAGTTGGGCAGTTTGTGGTGTTTTTGGTGGGGGTCGATTTGTGCTTGTTATTTTTGGTTGTGGTCGTGACATTGTGTTCTTGGCTTAGTCCTAGAGCTTATCCTATGGTCGCATCTCATTTGGTTTCATCACACATAAGTTTTGGCAAATTCTTCTGTGTATTTGTCATGTTATTCATATTTTGATTGGTGGTTGGGTTTCCCAATCTTTCGGTTGGTTTTTCCAAGCGCCATCGTGTTAGTTCATTATTAAGTTAAAGGTCGACTTTGTTATGTGATCGCTTCACGTAAATCTTTCATTGGAGATTGTTCTTTAAGATTAGGGTCCTGACCTATTTGAGTGTAATGTATTTACTCATTTCTTGGGGAACGCAATCTTTTCAAGGTCGACCGATGTTTGTAATTGCTTTATAAGCTTATGGACTTGTTCGTAAGGAATAGGATGATCTCATAAGATTATTTGGCGTAGCTTGGATAGGATTTGGAGGGTTTTAAGAGTAATCAGGCGTGTATGGCTAGCATGTGAATTAGCATGTTGCAGACCTGTTGTAAATGATATCTGATGATAATAAGAATTTGAATCTCTTGTTTTTTTTCTACTTTGTCTTGTTTTCTTCCGTTGTGTATGTTGGTTGCAAGGGTTGGACCGATCTACTTGAGGTTTCTCCATCTTTAACTGCATCAAGTGGTATCAGAGCAAGGTTGAAGGATGAACAAGATTGAGGTTGAATACGGTGAAGATTCTTGTGTTGGTAGATCCAAGTTCCTAACTTGTGAAGCCCTAGACCTGTTGATCGTGAGGAGGCAGAGTGTAGATCTGACTTGCAATCACTGAGGACTTGTACAAGGTGGCTAGGAAGGGTTTGTTGTTGTTGTTGTTGTTGTTGTTGTTGGTTATTGAGTGTTGAAGGCATACCGATTGGTGGGAGGTTGCTTGTGTGTCTGATAGATCACCGGTTGGAGAGACAATTGCACCTGAGGATTGGAAGATGCCACCTAGAAGGATGAACCCTAGAAGGCTAGAGCAAATGAATGAAGACTTTAGGGATGAGATGAGGAATGAGATCAAAAGTGTGTTGACTGGATTGAGGAGGAATCCTGAGACTGAAGAGGAATTTGAGGAGGTTGTTGAAGATCTTGAGACTATAGATGTTGAGATCCCTGCAAATGAGGAGAGATTAATGAGAGTTGTGGCACAAGTAAGTAAAGTTCATAAGATGGATGTTTCTACTTTCACCGGTTGATTGCATCCTGAGGATTCAATAGACTGGATTGGAGAGTTAGAATATTTCTTTGAGCTTGAAGATATCAGAGATCAACAAAGGGTTAGGTTAGCACAGACTAAGTTGAAGGGTCATGTTGCCTTGTGGTGGAAGGAATTGCAGAAAGATAGAGAAGAGCATGGTGAGACAAAAATACTAGATGGAAGGTGATGGTTGCTAGGTTAAAGGCTAAATTCATTCCTGAGGATTATGAATTGGAGTTGTTCAAGAAATTGCCGAATTTGAGGCAGAAAAACATGTGTGGAGGAATATACAGAGGAATTCTACACGATGACTATCAGATCCAGTCACAAGGAAGTACCTAAGGAGAAGGTGGCTAGGTATGTTAATGGTCTAAGATTTAATATTCAGGATGAGTTGAGTATGTTGAGGATTAGTACTATTGAGGATGCTTATCAATATGCATTAAGGGCAGGAGATAAGTTGAAGAGGAGACAAGGTAACCTTAGAGGGAAGGAAAAGCAAGTTAGCAACAATGGCAAAGAGAAGCAAACCATTGAAGTTGAATCTGATCAGAAGATACCTACAAGAGGGAATGGCAGTAAGGAGTTCAAAGGCATTTGTTTCAAATGTGGTGGCATAAGACATAGGGCTTTTCAATGTTCTGAAGGATCTAGTAAGTACATGGGTAAATAAAATCTTATGGCACATGAGAAACAGACTGCCAGTGAAGTTGTGGAAAATGAAGTTGAACCTGAGATAGGAGAGTCTCTTATGCTTAGGAGAGTAATGTAGAGTAAGAGGTAATTTGAACATTTACAAAGGAGGAATTTGTTTAGGACTGTTTGCAAATCAGGATGTAAATGTTGTAAAGTTGTTATGGATAGTGGTAGTACTGACAACTTGGAATCAGAAGAGATGGTGCAGAAGCTTGTGTTGAAGAGGCTTAAACATCCTTGTCCTTATGGGATAGGTTGGGTTTCAGACGATCATATGGTGGAGGTGAGAGAGCAATGTTTGGTTAACTTCAGCATGGGACCTTAGAGAGATGAAGTGTTATGTGATGTGGTGTCTATGAGTGCTTGTCATGTTCTATTAGGATGACCTTGGCAATTTGATAGAGGAGCTATTCATGATTGCGGAAGAAATTTGGTCACAATAGAGAAGGGTGGACAGAAGTTTTCTCCAGTTCCTTTGAAGGTAGTAGAAGGGGAAAGTGCAAGGAATTTGAGTATGATGAAGAGTTATTGTTCAGAGAAGCAGACTACAGAGGTTAGTATGGATCGGAAGAAGGATCTTGAAGGTGAATCTGGTGAAGGCAAGTTAGTATCTGAATGTAGGAAGGGTAAAGTGGAGCCGCAAGTGACTTTTGTTGCTGAACAAATGAGGGTTTGTAACAGAGGTAGACCAATTATGCAAAAGGGAGAAGGTAGTGATCTGAGATTTGGAGTTGATGGAAGGTATGATGAAGTGAGTACAAAAAGGAATAAGTTGATGGATTTGACAAAGGAGAGTGCAGAGGTGAAGAGGCAGAGAGTTGCAGATAAAGCGGAGGTTTGGATCAAAAACAAGAATGGGATTTATGTTCCAAGGCTTGTCAAATGTTCATAAGCTTCTCTTATGGGACATTTTCTTTTACCTAGGGTGTCTGATGCAGGAGCATCTTAGGATCTTGGCAATCTTGCATCAACCAAAAAGATTTCCTTTAGTTTGTTTATTGTTATGTTCCAGTTGTGCAGTTTTTGGTGTCGGTCGATTTGTGCTTGTTATTTTTGGTTGCGGTCGTGATATCGTGTTCTTGGCTTAGTCTTGGAGCTTATCCTATAATCGCATCATATTCGGTTTCATTGCGCGTAAGTTATGGCAGATTCTTCGCATATCTGTCCTGCTCTTCATATTTTGATTGGTGGTTGGGATTTCCAATCATTTCCCGATCTTCTGGTTGGTTTTTTTGAGCGCGATCATGTCAGTTCATTATTAAGTTAGAGGTCGACTTTGTTATGTGATCACTTGACATAAATCTTTCATTGGAGATTGTTCTTTAAGATTAGGGTACTAACCTATTTGAGTGTAATGTATTTACTCATTTCTTGTGGAATGCAATCTTTTCAAGGCCGACCGATGTTTGTAATTGCTTTATAAGCTTATGGACTTGTTCCTAAGGAGCAGGATGATCTCATAAGAATATTTGGTGGTAGCTTGGATAGGATTTGGAGGGTTTTAAGTCTAATCAGACATGTATGACTGGCATGTGAAACAGCGTGTTGCAGATCTGTTGTAAATAATTTCCTATGATAATAAGAATCTGAATCTCTTGTTTTCTTTTTCTACTGTCTTGTTTTCTTTCGTTGTGTATGTTGGCTGCAAGGGTTGGAACGATCCCCTTGAGGTTTCTCCATCCTTGACTGCATCACAATTGTTTCATTTAGAAACATCATCTTTGTAAATCTATTTAAGTAGACTTCATCTCCTCAGTTTAATACAGCATCAATTTAACATAACATGGTATTAGAGCATAACCATGGGGTTTTTCAAAATTTAGCAAATTTATTAAATAAAAAATCATGGCCTCTTGCTTTTTGAAAAATTTTTTAATTAAAAATTTGTGGGGTCTTGTTTTATGAATTTTGAGGGTTGTTTCCTTCAGAAAATACTAGTGATTTTTCAAAGGGTTTTGTGAGGCAATTTTCTCTGTCGTCGAACAACATATAAGAAAAGCCAATGTTTTTTTTGTTCAAACTCAATCTGTCGAAAATGCTTTTGTTTTGCAAGCCAAGCCGTTTTGAAGAATTGGGGCCATTTTTTGGGCGATCTCTCTGTGTGGTTTTTTGCACTCGTCTATGCAGATTTTTTCAAGAAAAATCTATACCATGGCTCTGGATTCTTAGCTTCCTCATCTCTTTCTTATGCGTCTTCTTCATGCAAATCCCGCATCTGTAATTTTTTCCAAATCGCGCGTTCTCAAATTCTTATACCCACGTGCATCGTTGTGAGACCCCAGTCTATGTGTTTTGAGGGTTTTCCTGCGAAGACAAGGCCCGTGTCTATGTCGTTTTTTTTATTTTCCTACTCGTGCAACAGCTCTAAGAAGATGAAGACGACTCTAACCACATGCCTTTTTTCTGTGCAATGTCTTCGTCTACCTGCATCAACGCGGATAGGGCACATCATTTGCCCTTTTGTTTCGCCGCCTAGAGATGTTCCAATTTGGGTTTTCGTAAATTTTCCTTAAAACAATTCCATGGGTTTATAGTTTTTTCCTTGTAAATATTCTAACGGTTTTACTAATTTTTTTTCCTTAAAAAAACTCTAGGGTTTCAATTAATTTTTCCTTTAGAAAATTCTATTAGGTTTTAATAATTTTTTCCCTTAAAAAGTGTAGGGAGGTTTTTATAATTTTTGTCCACAAAAAATTATTGTGGGTTTTGTAGGATTTTTTGCCTCATAAACCGTTTTGTACAAGGGTTTTACCGTTTTTCCTTAAAAACGAAGTTTTGTACGATGATCCATGTGCCGGATTTTGTGCCAGCTACTTGCTAATGTTTCAATGTCTAGTTTGATTGATTTTTCTCCTCAAAAATCATGTTTGGTTTATTCAGTTTTATCCTCAAAAATTGTTTCAAGGTTTTTCAGATTTTTTCCAAAAAAATAATGATTGGTGTTGCCATTCTTAGGGTTTTTCTATTTATTTCGAAAAAACATCATTAAAGGGTTTTGTCAATTTTTTCCACAAAAATTGTGGCTTCTTGCAGTCTCGTAGTGCTCATCTATAAAAGTTATTGGCGAATCATGGTATCTTGCAGTCTATTTTAGGATGTAGTGTTCATTTCCAAAAGGGTTTGGTAATTTTCCCTCAAAATCGTGGTTTCAATTTCATCTCGATGTCTCTAGCTACAAGGAGTTGATAGCTTTATTTACCAACATCAAGTTGGCAAGTTTTTGGTTATCTTGGTCATTTGGAGAACTTTTCCAGAATCAGGGAGGATCTCAACAGCAGGCTCATTTTGCAGAGCATTCTAACAAGAAGGGGGCTTTTCTATCCAGATGTACCCAGAAGGGGGCATCTTTCTATGCATTTGTGCCCAAAAGACCTGCAGATTATCTTCTGTAGGGTCGTTAAAACGGTGAACATTAAGATAGGGTATTAAAATAATGTAATGACTTTTTAATGGTTATCTTAGTTGTCTTAGTTAGTTTAAGTAGTTTTTATTTCCGTCTTCAGTTCACGATTGATTCATTTAGAAACATCGTCTTTGTAAATCTATTATAGGAGCCTTTATCTCCTTAGTTTAATACAACATCGATTTACCATAACAATTCTTACTTGGAAAAAAATTAAGTGTAAGACTAATGCGATTATGGTTATTCTTCAAAGGGATCTAATTACCAAAAGAAGTGACCCTTCAATTGTGAAGAGACCAGACACAATGAATAAAGATATATATGATTGAAAAGGGATTGAATCAAGGGTAAAGAGAAATATATTTGGTTCTCAATATGAGAAACAGAAAGTAAAAGGATAGTAAGAAAAGAGCAGATTACAGTTCAAACCTGCAATCTAGGTATGTAGTTCCTGGCAAACTTAGACTGAGAAAGAAAAATGTTGCCATGAGTTTTGCCAAACCTCAACACCTAAATAATAATCGAGAAGCCCCAAATATGTCATATCAAAATCCTTGCACATGTCTTGTTTGATTGCTGCAATCAAATGTGTTGAACTGCCAGTAATGATCAAGTTATCCACATAGACAACAAGGAAAAGAATATCATCACCGAAGCGTTTGATATACACATTAGTGTCAGAAGGACAACGCTGAAAACCATGAGCAACCAAGTACTGATCAATCTTGATGTACCACGCTTGAGGAGCCTGTTTGAGTCCATAGAGTGCTTTCTGGAGCCTACATACTTGGTGTTCTATGTCGGCAACCTTGAAACTCATCGTTGAGGAAGGCACTCTTCACATCCATCTAATGGACTTTCCATCCACATTGAGCTGCAATGGCAAGAAGACGAATTGTACTCATCTTGGCAGTACGAGCAAAAGTCTCCTCATAGTCAATGCCCTCCCGTTGTGTGAAACCTTGAGCAACTAATCTGGCCTTGTATTTATCTAAGGTACCATCTGCATGATACTTGACCTTATATACCAATTTGCACCTAATGGGCATCTTCTATGGAGGAAGATCAGAGAGAACCCAGGTGTGATTCTTCAGAAAACTCTGGTATTCGGCATCCATTGCATATTCCCACTCTAGAATCCATGTTGCCTCTTTAAATGTTTGACGCTTATAAATACTATGTAGGTTGGCCATGAGAGCAAAGTTAACAGCATTTTGTTGTTTGCCCTTATTTCTGAAGGATCTACCCTCAATGAGCTCATCAGGACGGAGATCACTGATTGTCTTAGCCCACCATTTAGGTCGGAGAGTAGATGTGCCAACATCAGGAGGAGGAATAACTGGAGCTGGAGGTGGAAGGAGATCTGCAACAAGTGGAAGATCAACATCATCCAGAGGAAAGTCAGGTAGTGCATCAGCAAAGACAGAGTTTGCATCATCCCTCCCATCAGGTGAACCCAATGGAAGACGGACACCCAAATCAGAAGCCTTCAAAGGTTGATCCTCTGAATTATGCTCAAACGAGGAAAGTTGAAATGGTCCTTGTTCTTTGTAATGTCCCCACTTTAGCAGTTGACCAAGTGTGTGTGCGTTAGCCTTGTTCTACATGGTCCCAAGGGCTAACAAAGGGTTTAAGGGGATCCTAGAGTGTTTTGGCCTAGTCATTTCCAATTTGGGCCAAAACGAAGTTGATTTACTCAGTTTCTGGCATACTTACTATTTTTAGTAAGTCGGCAGGACATAGTAGAAGCCAGTTTTGGTGATTGGATTTGATACTCCTCGGTGAGAGCTTTCCGACGAGCTATCACTCGCATTATTCGAAGTCCGATTGCTAATACATTTTAATGCCTGAAGTTTTATTCGGAGTCCGATTGCTAATACATTTTAATGCCTAAAGTTTTATTAAAGTAACATTTAATTTAATTATAAAGCATTAAAGTATTACTTTAATATTTATTTTATGGGGATGTGTACCCAAGGGAGACAAGTGAATATTTTAATATATGTTTTATATTGCACATTTTTTATCCCACATTGCCCATGAGAGTTGAGTCGACTCTTGGAAAAAGAATAAACGGAAGCGTTTGTGGCTTCATTAGACATGTTGAATATGAGAAGAAATTGGTGTATGAGTTGCAGATCCGTTCTTGGCATTAGAGGGCGTCTATCCTCTCTTGTGACATTCTAGACGTCATTCCTGTGGGGTTTGGCCTTTGGAATCTATTGCTATCAGCTTCATTAACAGGCAGATTGATGTTTTGCTCATATCTTCTCCATTACTCATTCGACGGTTATGCCACTTTGAGGGAATGATTTTATGAAGGTATTGGACTGTTTGAAAGACATAGTACTGTAGCAGCACTGTTCACGCGGGTACTGTTCACACTGCACTATTCACGCGGTTACTATTCACGCAGTACTATTCACTTCACTGTAGCAGCAAGTTGGAAAGCATGTGCTGGAGCATTATGCCAATACTATTGGAGCCATTAGTGAGTTCATAATCTGCCATGTATTTGATTTAATTAAATTCTGAAAATAAC
>MU225845.1:487325-500776 GCA_018584345.1 Thuja plicata
GGGCGTCTATCCTCTCTTGTGACATTCTAGACGTCATTCCTGTGGGGTTTGGCCTTTGGAATCTATTGCTATCAGCTTCATTAACAGGCAGATTGGGTGCATTTTCAGCTACAGGCAGATTGATGTTCTGCTCATATCTTCTCCATTACTCATTCGACAGTTATGCCACTTTGAGGGAATGATTTTATGAAGGTATTGGACTGTTTGAAAGACATAGTACTGTAGCAGCACTGTTCACGCGGGTACTGTTCACACGGCACTATTCACGCGGTTACTATTCACGCGGTACTATTCACTTCACTGTAGCAGCAAGTTGGAAAGCATGTGCTGGAGCATTATGCCAATACTATTGGAGCCATTAGTGAGTTCATAATCTGCCATGTATTTGATTTAATTAAATTCTGAAAATAACATCTTATCAGCAGCAGTTCAATGTCTAGTTTGCATATTATTGTAGTTCTTTCTTGTTATGTTGTATGATTTCAATTCCATGCTAAAAAACTCAAACAAACAAACAAATGCTTTGTTTCCGGAGTTATAAGCGGTAAAATATTAAACGGAGCAATAAGGAGTTGGATGCAAACTGTTTGACATAATTCCTATTAGCAGTTGGTTTAGTTTTTGGGCATTCAAGGGTGCCCATTACATTCTTCATCAAAGACAACATCGCGATTGAAGATAAGACGATCAGTGTCTACATCAATAAGCCGGTAAGCCTTATGGCTGTCACTGTAACCTGTAAACATAAGCTTCTGACTCTTGGAATTCAACTTAGAGCGTTGAGCATCGAGAATCCATACATAAGCTAAAGAGCCAAAAACTTTCAAGTGGTTGATCCTAGGTTTGCGACCAGTCCAAGCTTCCTCAGGATTCTTCCCTTTAACAGCATGTGTGGGAGACCTATTAAGGAGATATACCGCAGTAAACACTACTTTTGCCCAATATTTCTTAGGAACATTTCTGTGTTCCATCATAAACCTGGTCATTTCTGTAATGGTGCGGTTGCGATGCTCTAAAACGTCATTTTGTTGAGGGGTGTATGGTGTGGTTAACTGACGTTTTATGCCATGTGTATCACAGAAAGAAGAGAAAGCAGTAGAACAAAACTCCCCCCCCATTATCAGACCTAAGAGATATAATAGAACAGCCAGACTCTTTTTCTACTAAGGCCTTAAACTTCTGAAATACAGTAAACACGTCTGATTTCTATCTAAGAATGTACACCCACATTTTCCTATTGAAACCATCAACAAAAAGCAAGAAATACCTGTACCCAGTAACAGAAGTAGTGTTCATTGGACCACATACATCAGCGTGGACCAACTGTAGTACCTTTGAGGCTCGCCATGAGTCACCATCCTTGAACAGTCTCCTGTGCTGCTTCCCAGCCTGACAAGCGCCACAAACTCGTTGATTCTAAGTTTGAATTTCAAGTAGACCAAGTACTAAATCATCCTAAACAAGTTGAGCCAAATAATGAATGTTCAAGTGACCATATCGTTGATGCCAGAGACTGTTGATAGATGTTGATTTCGCTGCGAAGGCATGCTCAAGAGAATCACCTGTATCCACAAGTCTATATAGACCATGATCCTCAATGCCAACAGCTACAATAGTACGTGTCGCACGATCAACAATCGAGCACTTGTGTACACTGAATACAACATCAAGCTGAGGAGAATGTCGCATAATCTAACTGACTAAGAGAAGATTGAGTTCCATGCCAAGAACGTAGTATACGTTGAGGAATATGAGACTCCTACCAGACTGAATCTGAACGTTGCCCTTGCCGACAATTGTATGCTCTTCACCTCCTCCAAATATAAGTGAATCAATAAAGGGAGAAAATTTTGTAAGCCAATCACGCCTATGAGTGAAATGTCAAGAAGCACCACAATCAATATACCAAGCAGAAGATTTGACATAGTTTGCAAGTCTTTTAGCCATGAAAGCGTAAAAGGCACTCTTTCTACTCTGTGTGCTCAGCAACATTGGCTTTAGGCTAAGATCCTCCCTACTTCCATTAGTCGGAAGCTAAACGATGGCAACAGTCCTTTAGCATATGGTCATATTTATGACAATAATTACAATGAATCTTTTTCTTCTTGGAACCATCCTGAGACTGACTGAAGCCCTTCTACTGAAAAGACTGAGATGGCTGAGATTTACCTTTATCCTTGTGAAAGGATTTCGCTGCAAAGGTCTACTCTGAGGAGGACGAGGTGGCAATGCTACCAAACTGTTGTTTCCAACGATCCTGCTGCAGAATTTTGGTGCACAACTCGAGAAATTTCAAGTCAACATTAGTGGAAGTAATGTTGAGTCTCTATAAAGTTCTCATAAGTTTTAGGTAGACTTTTCAGAGTAATGACTACCATATCTTCTTCCTCCATCTTCCGACCGATAGCTTCAAGCTGATCGCGAATGTCCTTAATCTTCATGAGATGCTCCTGTAAGGACATGCGTTCATCCATGATAATGGAGAACAACTAGTTCTTCAGAAAGAATGCGTGACTCTTGTCGGATGTCTAATGCAACTCCTTCAAATGCTTCCAAATGTCTGCTGCAGACTTGCCGGAGGGAATCTGTGGCAACTGATCATCTGTGACAGAGAGCTTGAGAAGCATAACAGCCTCTCGATTCCGATCATCAAACTTGTCCTGATCTGCTGGGACTGTGGTCAGACGAGTCTCTGTGCCCAAAACAAGTATAATTGCTTCCAGGTGTTATAATTGCGGCCATTGAATCGTTGATTGCCTTCCAACATCAAGTTGGTGAATGACGCCATCTTGCACGTTTCCAAATGTACAGAAAGCAAGAAAATAGAGAAGAGGCGCGAACACAGAATCTGAAACACGAATCCCAATGCAAAAAACAAAGGCTGAATCAGGTACAAACTTCAAAAAATGATGAAGTATGGTTGGCACGAATTTAAAGAAAAAATTTCTAACTAACCCAGAAAATTCATATAAAGACCCAGAAGAAATTTGGAAAAACCCAGAAGGAATATGAAATCGAATTTTAAATCCGCTGGCACAAATTTTGAGGCACGAAAAACGAGGCACCCAAAAAAAATGTACAACCTAGTTGAGCTCTCGAAAAACCCACCAAGAATATAAAGATCGAAAAAAAAAATCGAGCCCAAAAATTAGGGTTTTCAACCAAAAAACAGGTCGCGACTAAAAGCTTCAAATATGGCAATTTTTTTTCAAAAATCTGGAAAAAAAATAGTCATTTTTCAAAGAGCGACCATACAAGGGGTCGTTGTTGACAGAGAAAGCCGCGTCCAAAGTCCAGCAAGTCACAGAAAAATGGCATCAAATGAAGACACAAAAAACCCTAGTCGGGTTGTAAAATTATTTTCTGCAAAAAAAACGGCACAAAAAACTCAAGAAAAAACGTTTGTTTTTTAGAGATCTTAAAATTTCAAAAAAAAAATAATCTTTAGGCTCTGATACCATATTACGCAAAAATTGGTAAAAAATGATTGTGCTATTAACAATTGATCAATATGAACAATATAAAGAATTTACAAGAGATAGAAATAGAAACTTTATAAAGGAAACTTCAGAAGATCGAGTAATCGATCTCATCTAAACTTATCTATCTAATTTACATATAGATACATAAGATGACCATTAAAGTAATGAACAATATAATAATATTCTAATAGAGGATGGGGTATGTTCGGTTTTCAATTATTGCAAATAGAACCCTAATTCAGTATTTCCGGAATTTATATTGTAGGTTGTAGCGGGATGCTTTGGTATGTTATTGGATTCCTTGAAATAAAATTTAAGGGTTTTAAGTTTGTTGTGTGTTTGGAATCATTTATTCATAGCATTATTTCTTGAGCATTTATTTCTTCACATTTACATTAAAAATCAAAAAATCAGAAAAAAAAAATCAAACACCAGAAAATTTTCAGCAACAATCAGAATTTCGCACTTTCAAATCAGGGGGGGATCATTACATAGTTGGGGACATTACACTAATTGTTTGATCTTCTACGTTGTCTTCTTCAAAATGCTCTTCATTCTAGCCACCATGGACAATCAACACAAAGTATACACACAGGTTCTTCTAGTCTTTCTGCTAACATCTTGCAACAGTTTATCATTCAGCAGCTATTTCAAGCATTTCACCACCTGCTACTAGCCGAGGTTGGTGGTAACCAGTCTCGTATGAACCTAAACAACTATCCAAGCCCTGGACTGACTCATTTTCCCTCCCATTATCTCATTTTGAACTTATCTCTCTAATTCTCATTCAATCTATCAAATGTTTGTACTCTCAATCTCTCTAAGTGTTTAAACACAACATGATGGTTCTGGGGTCCTATTTAGCCGATCTCTTGAACCATGTTGTTTGCATAGGTTTCCCCTCTTCTTGGTCGCACCACATCATCCATCTGATTATTAAGGCAGACCCCACCTAAGACCCCAATAATTACAAGACCGTCATGGTTGGGCACACCTTCTCCAAGTTGTACGCCACGACTCTTCATATTCTTTTGTCGAGAGTGTTGGATCACTGTCACATCCGTGCCAAGGGACAAGCTGGTTTCAGACCAGACTATCAAACCATGGACCATATCTTGACTCTTCGGGGCATTATTGAGGCACACCATCGCTCCTCGAAGGTGTATTGTTGCTTTGTGGACTTCCGCAAAGCCTTTGACTCTGTCCCTAGGACAGCCCTTTTCCAGAGGCTTTGGGATATTGGTATTTCAGAGACTCTTTTGGCAGCTATCATGAGACTTTATGAGATGGTTTTGGTTCGTCTCAAGATCCCTTCTGGGTTTTCAGACTTTATCAGGAGTACATTGGGGTCAAGTAGGGATGCCCCTTGTCGCCTACTCTTTTCGGTATCTACATTGACGAGCTAGAGAGGTATCTTCAAGACCATACTCTTCCTGGGGATAGTTGCCTTCTTCACCAGGTTTTGATCTCCATCATACTTTCTACGGATGATGTTCTTTTGGAATCCGATTCGGAGGGTCTACAGAGACAGTTAGACAGCCTTGCGTCCTTTTGCGAGTTGCGGCATTTGACAGTTAATTTGGGGAAGACCAAGGTGATGGTCTTCAATGCACTTAAGACCTCTCACCTCCATTTCTTCCTTAGTGGTTTGGAGGTGGAGATCTCTTCCTCGTAGACATATTTGGGGGTCAAGTTCTCCAGGCCCTGCTTCACCATGAGACCCGCTCTTCAGCTGCGGATAAGTAAGGGTTATGGTCCGTTGGCCCTCCTCAAGCGACTATGTCCAAGATGACACTTATGGACACACTTATCAGACCTACTCTTTTCTATGGTTCGTTGGTGTGAGGTCTTTCATTGTTGGATTCTGATTGGGCTTCTGTCGAGCAGGCCCAAATTCTCCTCTTCTAGCGCATCATCTGGTGCAAGCAATCCATCCCTCACAACATTATTCTTGCAAAGTTTGGGGCTCGTCCCTTCAGACTTGAGGTCATCTCTGATCTAGTTTGGTACCTTCACCGCCTTCAAGGCTTTGCTAATTCGGGTGATGGGCGTCACAAGTACCCTTACCTTGCCTATTGTTCTTCGGAGTATGTTGTTGCTTCTACAGTCTCCTTTGGTCGGACTCGCGGATGGTTCGTTGAGACTTCGACCCTTCTCGAGTCTATTGGGATTGAGATGGATTGCCTCCCACCCTTCCAGTATTCTCTCAATGCCCCCCATCTTCTTCCTCCTCACCAGGAGTTGAATAGATGCATCAGAGATGACATTTACAGGCAGTTCATTCATACTATTTGGGTTAACCCCCATGGGTCTCTTCACCCTAAAATGGCCTTTTATGCGGAGAACTTTCTATGGCTGAAGGATGGACTCATTGTCCGCCCTTCCTACTTAACCCACCACTGGTCGCGTTCCCTTAGGATACCCCTTGGTTCTTTCAGAGTGGGTACGCATCGGCTCCGGTGTGAGACTGACCATCATATTGACAAATTGCACAGGAATTGCCAGCTTTGCAGCATTGGGGAGGTTAAATCAAAGGACCACTTCGTCTTTCGTTGCCCTTTATACTACGGGATCAGAGGGAGGTTCTATTGCCTCTTCAAGCAGGCGCGGGCGCTCTCCACCTTCTTCAGATATACGGACCAGTGGTGCCTTGCCCTTTATCTTTAGGAAACCACTAGGCTTCGGGACCATACACTCCAGCACCGACATCCTTCGACATCTCCACCCTGTCATCTCATTACTTCCTTTTCACCGGGTATCACTCGATGCGCAGCACCAAGCATCAGCTTGGCCCCGTGCCTTATTCCAGATCTGTGAAGCCCAGGACGGTCTCCTATCAGCAGCCGCCTTCCACTTCTAGGATCACTTTGACTCCAAAGCAGTCCAAGGCCCCGACTAGTCCTAATTCTTATCCTTCGGTTCGGAGATTCTTCCGATTGTTCAGAACCCTTAGCGAGGTTCGGGGGTGTTTCCCTTTCCTTTGGAAGCCCCCTCCCCCCCTCTTTCTGTTTTTGTTTCGGTTGCTGTTGCTTTCTTTCTTCGGGCACCTTTTGGTGTCCCTGCTGTGGGCTGGCCCACTTTTGTTGTTCTTGGCCCTTTGTAGTTTCTTGTTGGACATTAATACATTTTATCCTTATCTTTATCTACCAACAATTTCCAGAAAGTCTAAAGGATTCTTGAATATTGTTACTCTCATGTGAACACACCAGCATTGTTTTAGCAATCTCCTTGAAGGTTTTAGCATTTTAGAGCAACCTTGTCTCTCTTGGCTTCTTCAAGCTCTTTGAGGTGATATGTTTTGTTTATTGTGCTCTTGCCTTCTCATTTATTTCCTTTATTATTATTGATTCCTTTTATTCTATACTTGGCACCTTGGAATCTCTATATCCCTGTTATTCTCTCACATACACACTAGTTTGCACTCCTTGTAGACGTGGAAGTTACATTCATAGCTTTGTTATTGCTTTCACACACACACACACACACTGCATGGTCATTTTGGTACACAAAAAATGAACATCAATAATGGTCTTTAGTAGGAAAAATATGCTCAGCAGATTAACATAAACAACAGTGCCATATTTGCAACCATAGGTATAAATGGACAATAATGCTCAAATAAGAAATCTGCATAGTCATTCTTCCATGTCTGAATGGTTAGAAAACAATACTGCTCAGACTAAGAACTTTGCATTACCTAGAGTAATTGATTATTGAAGAATGAACATTCTACACCCATATCACAAACATGATATAGGATGAAAATTAAAGACTAACTGCATCAAAGGTTTGCATACCACATGCGCTCCAATTGGTCCAATTGGGGGTCTGGTGAATTGACGATGACGATTCTCAATGGAACGCAAGAGAGAGAGAACTCTATCACCCCCAAAAGCTGTCACCTGATTTCTAGGAAAGTCAATATTTCTGAAGAGGCCTGAAAGCATCTTTACTTTAAAATCCACAATAATACCTTGTTGCTTTGCTGTCTTCTGAGAGTTTCAATATGTTTTTTGATATCCCGATACTTGCTTTGATTCTCTTCAACCTGCAACTCAACCAAGGACCCATGCAACTCACACATGAGTACCACAACCAAAAATCAGGAGGATAAAAAAATGTCCCGCACTTTCTAGTGTACAGAAAAAGAATATTACATAATGGAAGAAGTGTATACTATTAGATCACAAATCTATGTGTACTCAAAGAACTTAGTGCAACCTACTATAGCATATACAATCATCACCAAAGTAAAAATTGAAAACATATTTGAAGCTATATCTCCTTATATTGCCATAGCCAACATTAACTCTACAGTCAAAGCAATTTAAGCTATTAGCTGAAATCCTCTCCTGATTTGCCAAGAAATCATGATCTGGAACTATCATTAAAATTGAAAGGAATAGATGAGTGATGGGCACAATTCCAAAAGAGGGTGAAGGAAACACCACTCCAAAGTTTCAGAATGATCTAACATAAGTTTGTAAGCATATGATCAATCAGCCTGTTGAAAAAATACATTAGAATCTGAAAGCTATATGTACTTGGGCATGAATGTGCAGACCTCTTGGATGCACAGAAAAACCTGATAAATCCTTTAAAAGAAACTACTTCTAAAGTTAAAGAAGTGTATGACAAAGCTAATTATTATCAGAAAAGGAAAGAAATACAGCCCATTATGCAGTCAATTTCAATGGGCCGCACAGGAAAACCCTTTGAAAATTCAAGTTGATAAAGGCATCGATCAAGCTCAGAAAACTTTAACAGATAAACTGCTTTAACCATCCTGTAGCAACATTCTCTCAACTAATATTTAAATAAACTCTTTCCTTTGAAATGCTTCTCCAACAGAAAGAGAGATAAAAGACCAAATCTTAGAAAGACAAACCTCCACATTTGATATATAACTAATACTCTGCAAGAAATATCAAATTTTTAAAATTTGAGCCTAATAAAAACACTATGTGAAAAAATCTTTTAGAGAATCTTCACTTCAAGCCCATTCATTCAATCCAATAGATTCTTGTCAAAGAAAATGGCAACATGCCTGAAAAGAAAACCAAGATTCTTGCTTCCATATAATACTTATTTGAAGGCACCCTACATGGCATTCTCTGTACCTAGTCTATCCCACAGCTTCAAATGCCATAAGCAAGGCAAAAGTGATCTAAATGCATTAGCATTTTCACTACCTTGATAGGAGACAACCAGGAACCATTATCTTTTAATTCCAAGTTACTATGGAAAGAGCACCAGACATGAAGCTAACCCAAAGACTGAAGTAACCAAAATAGTTACCATCATTCACCAAGTAAAACATAAAGAGAAATGTCGTCCTCACAATGTACCATCTTAGTTATATTTGGATTAGGCTCAATGATAAAAGTCAAAGAAAACCTTTTCATAACAGTACAGAAGAAGTTTTCTAATTGATTTTTAGCAAATGGGTAGTGGAAAACCTACCACGCATGCCAATACAATGTGAGTAAGAGCTAAAACAAATGGCATGTCAGATCAATTCGGGATATCATTGGCTGGATGCAACAAATGGACATAAGAAGGAAGTATGAATTACAATGCATGAAAAAAATATACGATGTATAATAAATAACAATAATCACTGCAAAGATCGATGCAAGAAAAACACAAAACACATAATTTGTCCTCACAGTGCCATTCCTCAATAGTTTTCAAAATGTTTCTTCAGGCATCTAAGGTTGATGATATCTTGGTCCGTAAACACACCTTGAGAGCAGGTCCCAGAATATTTCCAAACTTCAAAATTGACACACAAAACACTAAAAAGTAATATGATTTTAATACAAAGCATAAGAAAAGGACTAGCAATGTTTGTCCTTTCCAACAAAGAATCCTGATGGAGATGAGATGTCAAGTCATGGTTTCTTCCTTGACTTGGGTCATGAGGACAAAAACTAGGGATAAATCATTTGGACAACATTCATAAGTAAAAAGAGAAAAAGAACGGGATACAAAACCATATACTAAGAAGATAAAATTGATGACTTGAGCATATGGCCTGTTCAATAAATCATAGCAATACACCCTCTAGTATAATGCATTCACTCTTTTAGATAATTTCCTTTATTGCTGCAGATTTAGACACCATGAATCATTAAAATGTAATATTGAAAGACAGGATCATGTCTACCTGTGAAGCAATAGTCTTGACATTTTCTATGGCTGATGCTACTCTTCCATCCAACAAACATTCCTCATTGCGTAGCCTGAAAATCCAGTGTCAATACTATAAGGCCAAACTACATAAAAACAACACTCTGCGATTTTATAATGCCCTTTCTATTTCCATCATATAACCAATAGATTAATGAGGATCAAGAATCAACCTTTCAATCTTTGAATTTGCTTCATCCACATCTTCCTGGACCTTTTTGAACCTCCTTTCTCTTTCATTTTTTTCTGCCTACAATCACTAACCCCACAGTCAATACAACATAGAAAGCAGAATAAGAACAGTTGCAAGACAGGTCCCATAGGTATTAAACATTCAGATGCTAACAAACATAGCAAAAATTCAACCATTTGTAAAATAAGAGATACAATGGTTTAAATAAATATTATTATCACCATGCAGAATGCTTTTATAGATAGAGTTGTGATCCAACAGATCTTAATATCATGCAAAATAATGGATAATTAATTGAAATTAACATTATACAATAATTTAGGAAAATAACAAAATCACCATGCAGGAGCTTCTCAGTCCAGAATGATATCATGAATGAGAGTTTATGAACATCTAAATCCTAGTACCATGCAAACTAAAATTCATCACATTTAAAAGTTGTTTTGCATCTGATTATCAATGCCTAAAGGAAAAGAAGTGAAAAAATATAAAAACAAACCTGGGTGGTCCTAACATGTCGTTCTTGAATATCAATAATCTGTTGTTGCAGATTGTGAACACGGTCATACAACCTTTGAATAACAGTTTTCCTCCTCACTAACTCCTCCTCAAGCTCAACTCTATCTCTAGTTGCCTGAAAAGAATCCATGAAAGGGTGTTAATTTTGGAAAGGAAAGAGAGAAAAACCAAATAGCCACTACTAGAATAAAGTATCTAAGTTAATTGTTTCCATTCAAATACACACGAGTAAATCAAACACATAGAATATCTTTCGAAGTCCTTGTAAGTGCCAAACAACATCCAGATGATCCATGGCTAGGGCATAAGATGTACGCAATGATATATCATCTGGATGTTGTTTGGCAATGATACATGTCTAGGGCATTCCTATGTATCCATGAAGTTTAATTAATAACACTAAGAAAAAGAAGCATGCAAAGAAATAGGAAGAATGTGTGTGTGTGAAGCTAGAACCAATAAACAATATGAACACAGCCAGAGGCAAAGAATTTTTCTCAAGCATATCAGGTGACCAGATTTCAACTAATGGATGGAAAATCCAAGCCAACAATTAATAAGCCATCAAAAGCATTTGATGACACTTAAAACCATCAGCAAATAAAACTTGGATCTTATCCATTAAAAACTGTCAAACTTAAGGTAATCATAGTAAATCGAACAACTCTTTTAAGGTAAGGTATAAGTTCAGAGCAATCTCTTGAAAAGAAACTGAAAAACGAGTGACACGTCATTAGGGTGCACCTCTTCCACTCTTGATCAGAATTCAAAACCATTTAATGCATTGAAATGCTTGGGTTATAATCTAAGTCTATACAAACCAAAATTTTGGTTTAGTAACTCCTTTGGTCAGACTTGACCCCCAAAAAACTCTGAGGCCAGTGAAATCATAAAATAAAAAACTGTACTTGCAATACCACTTAAGAGTGGTGATGTCAATAATCCCTCCAACTACAGGACAATAATGATCAATCCTCTCTTCGCAAAACTTTTTGGCAGCATGATAGAAACTAGGATCAGCAAATGGGTGGAAGAAAACCATAAACGTGCCAAAGGGAAAGCTGGTTTTAGGCCAAAACACTCAACGGTTGATCACTGTGTCACTCTGAGGCACATTATTGAAAAAAGGTGGGAGAAAAAGGAGGAAGTTTTTTGCTGTTTTGTTGACTTCAAAAAGGCTTTCGACACTGTCCCTAGGGACAAGCTTTGGCTCAGGATGGAAGAATTGGGGATTCCTACTCATCTCAGAGCTGCTGTTCATAGGATGTATGAAGAGGTAAAAGTCAAAATCAGAACTTCAGCTGGCATTTCAGAATGTTTTAGGAGTGATATCGGGGTCAAACAAGGTTGTCCTTTATCTCCTACTTTGTTTGGCTTATATATCGATAAACTTGAAGAGTGGTTAAACATGCAAAATGGTGAGGGTATCCAGTTAGGTGAATATGTAATAAAGTTGCTCCTCTATGCAGACGATCTCATTTTGATTGCCAAATCTGCCTGTGGTTTGCAAGAACATTTATTTTCTCTTGAGAGCTTTTGCAGAACGGTGGGGATGCAGGTCAATATCAACAAGACTAAAGTTATGGTTTTCACTAATAATAAAAAACAGCATCAACATGTGTTTTATTTTGGGAGCAGCGTTTTTGAGGAAGTAGCGGAGTATAAATATCTCGGCATTAATTTCAACAAAAATCTAAGCTGGGCAGGCTGCAGAAATAAAAGGACATTAGGTGGATGGAAGGCATTTTATGCTCTTCAAAATAGGTGTCGTGAAGCGGAGGTTTGGGATTGGAAAACTATTCAAACCTTGTTTGGGCTTCTTGTGCTGCCGGTTGTTCTTTATGGGTGTGAATTATGGGCCAGCAACACTTCAATGGCACAATAGAAGCAAATCGAGGGAATCCAAAAGCGTTTGATCACAAGCAAATTTAAAATCAAAAGCACCGTCCCATATGATATCATGCTAAGTGAAATGGGGGCTGCCCCTATCGAGGCACTCGCTATGGTTCGCCTCATAAGCTATCTAAAAATAATCGAAAAAATGGAAGGAGATAGATGGCCTAACATTGTCTTTAATGATACATTGTGCAAACGAAAAAAGACGTGGATGCAACAAAACATCAAGTGGATGAGTAAATGGAATATCCAATTCAATATGTGACCCATAAATAACAAAGAAATAAAGGTCTTTGTTATGGAGAAATTTTACAAGAGAAATTGGGAAAATGGGATTGGTAGGAAGAAAATATATTATATCAATGAGTTCAACCCCGCATATGATCAACTCCAAAAAGTGTACATAGGTGCCAACATTGCTTGGAGAGCTAAAATTTTTATTGCTCAGTTAAGAACCAACTCTCATCAACTCCGCTGTGAGATTAGGCGTTGGAAGAGGCCAAAGGAGGCTTGGGAAGAACGAATCTGCATGTTTTGCAATTCTGGGAAAGTGGAAACCGAACATCACTTTATTTTAGAATGTGAAGCCTACAAGGACAACAGGGATAAATTTGCGGATACTATATCTGCTAGCTCTTGGCATAACCTATTCAGCGAGGAGCACATTGAGAAGTTAGGTGGGCTCATCATCAGCTTGCACAAGAGTAGAACCGAGTTATTGAAGTCGGCTTAAGTTACCTTGCTGTCCCATAGGCTATGTTTAGCCTCGTGGACGTTAAAATTTTATCTATCTATCTATCTTGAGCAGAGTAACGAGAATCGCCATTGAATCGCGTGAATCGCAATTTGATTCACCGCTCCCGATTTTTTTGGAGCCGGTGAATCAGATCGGCGATTCTCAGGCATTAATCGCCTGAATCGCCGATTTATGAAAAAATCGCCTGAATCGGCCTGCATGAATCGGCATGAATCGGCTGTCAAGTCAAGAAAATTTAAAAAACACTGATTTTTTTTAATCTTTTTTTTGTGTCTTTCATCTTACATACATTTTTGTGTCTTTCAGCTGAAAAATAACTTTTGACCCCGCAAGGGGCGCTACCCCTAGACCCCGCAAGGGGCGCTGCCCCTTGACCCCGTCTTGGGGGCTTTGCCCCCAAACCCCCATTTAA
>MU225845.1:517232-538781 GCA_018584345.1 Thuja plicata
TCCAGGAGACGGCTACAGGTGGATGATATCCCAGAATTTGAGGTCAAGGTGGCAGGAGGGGACCTCTTGAGTTGCACAGGGAAGATCTCGGGTCTTCCAATACACTTTGGTGATTACCTGCTAGAGGGAGATTTTTATGTTATTGACTTGGATAGTCTTGATGCGATATTGGGTATGCAGTGGCTGCAGACCCTAGGCAGCTACACCATCGATCACACGTTGAAACAGTTGAGTTTATACAAGGTGGTCAACAGGTGGTTCATAAGGCCATGCCAAATGGCGGGCCTAGATTAGTGTCTACTCGCAGGATGGAGGCCATCATGAGACACAGTGACATGGAGTGGGCAACCCAGTGCTTCGTATCCATGAAACCCACACCGGATTCAGGGCAGCAGGTTCACCTTGATATTCAGCAGGTGCTTGATAAGCACAAGCGGGTCTTTGAGGATATACCTCAAGGCATACCTCCAGATAGAGGGTTCGAGCATATCATTGAGATGGAGGAGGGCGCTAAGCCCGTAATTACTACTCCTTATCGTCATCCTAGGCACTACAAGGAAGAGATAGAGAAGACGATAAAGGAACTCTTGGACATGGGACACATCAGGCCTAGCTCTAGTCCCTTTGCTTCTTCAGTGGTATTGGTGAAGAAGAAAGATCGTACTCTCCGCATGTGTATTGATTACCGTGCTCTGAATAAGAGAACCATCAAGAACAGGCATCCTATTCCCCGAATTGATGACCTGCTAGATGAGTTACACGGGGCAGTCTATTTCTCGAAGATAGATCTTCGATTAGGGTACCACCAGATTCGTGTCCGAGATGAGGTTCTGCATAAGACAGCGTTCCACTGCCATTACAGACACTACGAGTTTCTAGTGATGCCATTTGGGCTCACTAACGCTCTGGCTACGTTCCAGTCTTGCATGAATCACATCTTCAAAAAACAGTTGCGCAAGAGTGTATTAGTATTTTTTGATGACATATTGGTCTTCAGCAAGACATGGGAGGAGCATTTGAGATACTTGGACAAGATTCTGAGCATCATGGAGAATCAGTCTCTGTTTGCTAAAGAGTCCAAGTGTAAGTTTGGATTGACCCAGATCCTCTACCTAGGGCATGTGATAGGGGTAGATGGAGTCAAGGTCCATCAGGAGAAAATACAGGCAATCCTGGATTGGCCGCCACCGCGGAATGTTTCAAAGTTGAGAGGATTCCTTGGTTTGTGTTCTTACTACAGGAGGTTCGTAAAGGGATTCTCTCAGGTAGCTGCACCCCTCACCGATCTCACTCGGAAAGGGGCCTTCAGGTGGACAAGTGATATTGAGATAGTCTTCGACAGGTTCAAGACTATCATGAGTACATGCCCAGTTCTAGCATTACCGGATTTCTCCCGTCCCTTTATTCTTGAGTGTGACGCTTCAGGTACTGGGATAGGTGCAGTATTGATGCAGGACAGGCACCCTATAGCTTATGAGAGCAGGAAACTCAGGGACAATGAGAGGTTGTACTCTACGTACGAAAAAGAGATGCTAGCCATCATGCATGCATTAGCAAAATTCAGACAATATCTGGTGGGTGGCAAGTTTACTGTCAAAACGGATCACAACAACTTGCGTTATTTCCTAGAACAAAAAGAGCTCAATGAGAGACAACAAAAGTGGGTCAGCAAGATACAGGCATATGACTTTGATATCGAGTATGTCAAAGGCAAGAATAACATTGTAGCTGATGCACTCTCCAGGAGACCTTCAGAGGTAACTTGTTGTGCACTGTCTGAGATTTCCTTAGATTGGAAATCTCTCTTGTTGGTTGAGTACTCTAAGGATACTCAAGCATGTCAGATTTTGGACGGACAACTTCTAGATGATCGGTACAAGGTAATTGATGACATCATTCTCTACAAGGCTAGGATCTACTTAGTACCTGGTTCGAAACTGAAGGCTATGATTTTGAGGGTTGTGCATGACACTCCTACAGCAGGGCCTCCAGGGTTCTTTAAGACTTACAGGTATACCCGGGAGAGGTTCTCATGGAAGGGCCTCAAGGACGATGTCCTCCAATATGTTAGGGAGTGCCAGACTTGTCAACAGAACAAGTCAGAGCACACTCACCCAGCGGGTTTACTTCAGCCCCTTCCTATTCCGGCTCAGAAATGGGAGGGTATTTCTATGGACTTCATTAATGGGTTGCCGAAAGTGCAAGGTAAGGATAGTATTTTTGAGGTGGTCGACAGACCCACCAAATTCGCTCATTTCTTTGCCATTGCAGCAGACTGGACAGCTTCACAGGTAGCAGAATTATTCTTTCGTGAGGTTTTCAGATTGCATGGTCTCCCTAAGACCATTGTGAGCGACAGGAACAGCAAGTTCCTTAGCACCTTCTGGCAGGAACTTTTCAGGTTAGCAGGTACGGAGCTGACGCCCAGTACCAATTACCACCCACAGATAGATGGGCAGACAAAGATTGTGAATAAATGGGTGGAAGGCTATCTCAGAAACTATGTATCGGGGTAGCAGAGAGCTTGGGTCCGTTGGCTATACTTGGGGGAGTTTTGTTATAGCTCCACTTATCATATGACCATAGGCATGTCGCCTTTCAGGGCACTCTATGGCAGCGAGCCACTATCTCTCATAGATTTGGCTTTGCAGGACAGCAGGGCTCCGATAGCTAGTGACTGATTACAGGATCACCAGGACATTCTCCGCTCTCTAAGGGAGAATATTCAGAGGGCACAGAATCGGCAGAAGATGTATGCTGATCGACACAGGGTAGAGCAGAATTTTGAGACAGGGGACATGGTTTATCTCCGCCTACAGCCTTACCAATAGAGTTCGCTGAAGAAGAGTGGATCAGAGTAGCTTAGGCCTAGATTTTATGGTCCATATCGCATCTCGAGGAGGGTTGGCAAGGTGGCCTACGAGTTGGAGCTTCCGGCAGATAGCAGGATTCATAATGTCTTCCACGTTTCTTGCCTCAAAAAGGCAATCGGACAACAGGTAGTAGCCTCGGGTAGTTTACCTCCGTTGGATGAGGAGGGTAAACTAGCTTTGGTTCCAGCAGAGGTTATTGAGGTCAGGGAAAGGAATCTGCGGAACAGGGTTGTTCGAGAGTATTTGATCTGATGGAAGGGCTTGCCATATGAGGATGCCACTTGGGAGGGTGAGTCTATCCTGCAGCACCCAGCTTTGAGATTGCTTGAGGGCAAGCAATCCCGGGAAGGGAGGACTCTAATGTCCCCTTTTCTACAGTAATGTATTTTATGCCTGATTAGCCTATCTAGCCATCCAGATGGTCTAATGGCCGCTTTTCAGAGGATGTCAGTCAGTCACAAGATTACTTGGGCATTTATTTAATATCTGAGTTCAGACTCTATAGTTGGGATACTTTATTTCATAAAGTTATATTATAAAGTCACTTTAATATTATAACTTTAATTTACTTTATTTTATGAAGTGACATAAGTGACTAAAAGACGAAAGTGCCTTTTTATCCCACATTGTCTAGTTGATGTAATGGCTCTCATTTTGAGGTTATAAAGGAAGGAGATCTTCCTTGGGAAAAACACAATGAGAATTTATAAAATAAAAGATTTTATATCCGATTGCTTGAATGTGACTGATTTCTTGAGGACGTGGCCCCTTAAGAGTTTTATGGAAATTGGACGTAGCCCCAATATTCCATCCTTGGTGAAATCATCCAAGTTTCACAAGTGAGTTTAATTGCAGAAGTGGAAGAATAGGTTTGGATAAGCAAAGAAGTTTACTATCAACATTAGAGGGATCATACAGATTTCTCAAAGAGCTCAAACTGGAGAAGACGCAGATTCAACATATGACTACCAAGTATTAATCCCAGCAAGCAAAGAGAGAAGTAATTACAGATTTCATAACAGATCTCAGTAAGTAGGCAAATAAATTCAGTATTATAATCTGTATCTTAATCTCAGTCAGCAAGAGATTAGTTATTCTCAGAAATTGTGAATGTTAGCAACACACTGGTTCTAAACTATCAGTTTCAGAAGTGGATGTTCTTTGCGAGTTGGAAGTATTGTGGGGAAGAGTAATATCGTTGTTTTAGAGGACTCCTCCAACGCTGAGACCAGACGTGACTGGAAGGAATACGAAGTCGGTTCACAGCCTTGGTAAGACAGCCCGCGGCTAGTATCGCATATACGTTTTACTGCAAGGGGAAGCATTTTGGAGAAGTAACACGAGCTGGACCATTAGTATCCGCCCAGCTCCCAGGTCGAGCCAACTGGGGTCTGCTCTACGGCTAGCTGAATACAACAGACACCACGTCCATCAGCAAAGTGTCAGGATTCTGCGTGGGAGTGTTACGACGGCTTAGACAACGCCCAGCATTTACACATCAGCATAGTTTGTGGGAGGAAGACGCATTACTGTGGAATCTGCAGTCATTCCGAATGGATTAACGGCACCCAAAGTATGGAAAAACACCGATGGCCTAAATTGATTATGGAGGAAAAACTGGATAGAAGATAGAACACATGGATGAAGCAAAATGACAAATGGATGAAAAAATGGGATGTTAACATACAAGAATGTTTGGGTACCAATGAAGAAATAAAAAAGTTTGTGAGGGAAAAATTCAAGAATATCATATGGTCAAAGCAAAATGGACGTAAAAAAGCATACTATATCAAAGAATTTAACCCCACGGGAGACCGTGAGGAAATCATATATAGGAGCAAATATCAAATGCAAAGCAAAAATGATCATAGCTCAACTTATGTCTAATTCTCATCATTTGAGGTGTGAAACAATCAGATGCATGATACTTAAGGAAGAATGGGAAAAAAGAATCTGCCTATTCTGCAATAGGGGTGTGGTAGAGACAGAATGACATTTAATCACGGAGTGCCCAGCTTACAATTACATTCGTTCCAGCTATGTGGATATTTTAGAAGCAAACAAATTAAGTACTCTATTTTAAGAAATGCAGCTAGTTAGAACAACAAACCTTGTAATCAAAATATATTGTCGAATAAGGGATCTAAAGAAGAGGTTACAAAGTGCTTAAGATCTTGACACCCTATTCTGAGGTGTGTGCCACCTGGGGGGTCCCATAGGCTGCTTTGGCCTCTTGGACATTATTAAAATCTTTCATTCATTCATTATGGATGGTCAATGTACATTATAATTCTATAAATGGTTTATTGCTATAATTTGTGAAATGATGATAGTAACTAATCATTTTTTGTCAACGGATGCAGGAGAAGATCCATCCTAGAAGCAAGGGAAGAGTATCATCAGAGTGAGTGGATGTGGACGCGTGGTGAAGGTCGAAAATGTCATCTAAGAAAGAGCCATAACTGATTAACAGGTCATCAGCTCTGGGAGGGGTGTTACCTTAGATATGTCGAGATGGTTGCTTTTTCTTTTTTGGTGTTTATAAAGAATTTTGGCCTTAAAATAAATTTTATGCATTGGATCCTTCTTATTGATTTAAAGGAACGACCTTGGTAAACTATTCATTTATTTTCTTTTAGTACCATGTATTAAGATATATATATATACACACACACATAAACATATATAATATGTTTATAGAAAGGTTGCACGGAGACGGGGGGTTACTTGGGTACTTCGGAGACGGCTACGGGTACGGGTACAGGTACGGTTATTTATTCAAAATAGGAGACAAGGGTACTTTGGGTACAACAATTTATATATATATATATATATATAGTTTAATATTTTATAGAAAAACTGAAAATATAATGACATTGAGTTTTCAAAACAAGAACAGTGATAAAGTTTGTTGTCAAACATTAACTTTAAAGATTAAGTACACAAATTGTAATGTCATAAAATCATTGTATCAAAATTTCAAACTAATTAGTGATTACAAATTGAAATAAGCTTGATAAAGAGCAAGCTGATGCGCAAACAAAAAACTGAAACAAAAATCAGAAATCTTAATCAAGGTCCTTAGCTATGATGCTCTCCATTGAGTACCCAATACTTGGGTACGTGTACTAGTACCCGGTACGCGTCCCAGGAGTATGGGTATGAGTACCCATGCAACTTAGGTTTATAGATCTAAATAAATGTATACGTGTATGCCAATGATCATTAAAATGTATGAATGCTAACTATACAACCATGCGTAGATCCATGCATATAGTTGTGTTCTAAGATGGCAATGTGGATGTATCCACAATGATTTAGTAATTAAGTACACAAATTGAAAGTTGGCACCAAGTTACTAGCGCATGAGCGACTTGATGCTGTCATGATAATTGTCTTTCATTAGTCAACCGAAGGAATATTGAACCTTTGGGCGATGATTGTTGAGGTGGCAAGAGTAACTCCCCTTGCCACCGCGAGCAAGGAGTTACTCTTGATGCTTTTCGAACCACCCTTTTCTTGCAAGCTCAATTTATTGAGAGAATTCTTTTGTCTTTGGCATGAGAAGTTCTGCATATTTTTCTTTGGTGCAAGTTCGGCATTGATGGTATTGCATTTTTAGTTTGGCATTTTGGGCACTTTTCATTCATTCATCAAAGAAGTGTTTACCTCGCTGCATTCATTGCAACCAACCAGCTTGGGAATCGATCACTTGATCGCAAGCATGAATCTCATTCCTTTTTGCTTGTCATGTTCATGTTCAATTGCATTCAGAATATATCTATGTAGATTGATCTTTTGCATTTGGAATTACTAGAATTTAAGCATTCTCATATACATTGAAATGTTTGTGAAATGCATCGTGTGCATTCTGTTGTGGTCTCAATCATCAAGTTGAATCAGCTCTGTTCTTGATTAATTTAGTCAAATCATTACTCATTTATCTTTGCATCAGTATGTAGCATCAACCACATATATGATCCTTGCTATGGGCAAATAAACATAATATAATAGCTTGTTGTGCATTGCCTCTATTAGTAGAAATGATAAACATGAATCAGTTCCAATTTATGAAAGCTTATGCCCTCTTTTTGAGCATGGATAATTACATCAATATAAATTTCTTAACTCTATTTGGCTAGAATCAGGAAAGTGAATCTATTACCATTATATGTGGAAATAGAACAGTATACATAGGACTTAGTTCAAAGAAGAATTATGACATGACAATTGTGTACATCACTTGACCTTGTATGCATGTCAATCTGGTTTTGTGTTGATCTGGTCTTAATCTGAAACCGGTTTAGTCTAATCAAAGTTTTCTTGAGTCCTCATTTTACTTCTATCCTTAAGACTTACCTGGTATGTGTGGAACTTTAAGGTATGTATGCTTAGGACAGTCAACTACCAACCTGAAATCATATCAGCATGAGTCATCAATATAGATTATGGTCAACCTAGAGGGTAGGTATATGAAGTCGTGGCCAAGAATATGGGTAACATGGTTGCTTAAGGACAATGAGTCCAAGGGGCTGTGGAAACCTGAATAAGAAGTCTTATTGACTCTTAACAAGTCTGGTGGTAACATTGACAGCACGTGGAATAGTGCTTGAACCATAAAACCTTGGCCAAGGTGGTACTATGCTAAGGGTAGTAATTGTTATTTACTAAAACCAGCAGGGCAATCTCTAGCTAAAAAGGTCACCCTAATAGGCGAAGATGTCTATAGGTTGGCTGGCTAAGACAGTTGTGGGTTCTACACCAAGTCTCGGATGGCAAAAGAAAATTGAAGCCTGTGTTCGCATGCCTTTGGGAAGGGCAAGGCCACACAGGATAATTCCAAAATTCATCCGCATATCCCTGTTCTGTCCCTAGTATAGGAACGGGGGTACCAGCACAGGGGCACGTCCCCATGGAGCATAGACTATAAGTCCTTACTGTCGTTATGGCAAGCTGAAAACAAAGTATTTACTCATAATCCCAACTCCTAGAAGGCTAGTAATGAATTCTCACTTCAACATATAGAAAAATTCATAAATTTTGAAGATTTCAAATTTACTAGTGCTGATTTATAAACCCAAGTGGAAGATTCATAAATGTTATGAAGCTATATTTTATGAGCTTGAGTTTCAATAGCATCAAGTCAAAAGAAATAATATGGAAAAGAATAAACTGAAGTCGAAGCTACTGTTCAACTTTTACAGCATTTCAACACTTAAAAGAAAACAGATACAAGCAGCATTAAGGAATAAACAATCATTCCACTTGCTATCTAAAGTATCTGTGTTGTCAAATGGGAAAAATTACCTGCTTCTTATCTATTCTGGCTTGAACCGTAGGTAGACGGCCTTTAAGCTTTTCAAGCCTGACAGTCTGCTGTTGAATTTGGTTATCTATTTCATATACCCAAGACCATGCCAATTTCTTCTTCAATGGTTGAACTTGTTGGGACATTTTTTCAACATATTCCATGCTCTTTATCTTGTCCTCCAACTCTTCCAATTCTTTTACAGAGGGTCTTATTGAAGTTTCCAATTCATCAATCATGGCACTCGAACCATCAAGCTGATTCCTAATATTTTTCAATAGATCATGCACTTGCTGTAATAGCGTGGCCTTGAAGAAAAACTGTAAAAAGAGCAGTTTAAACCTTTTTTAAACAAACTATAGCAAGAAAATCCTGTTAAGCATCAGAAATACATTGCCAACAAGATTCTAAGCAATAAACATTGTGTAGAATAATAAAGGAGCAATGTTTCAGGCTCTTTGACCATATATCTCAAATTATTTACAAAAACATGCCAGTATATATGGTTCAACAAAAAAATAGAACCATTTTAACATAATAAATATCATGGCAGATTTTTGACACACCTTAAACTTTTCCTTATCATTTCCTGAGTGCAGGAACTCCCTGCTTTTATCTTGAGTCATGATAACACATGGATTTTCCACGTCAATCTGTAAAAGTACAATTAAGATACATAAACAAAGAGCACCAATGTGAAATGCCATATAGCTGCAATACAATAAAAAAGGATCTTCAAATAGCAACAAGAATAAGAGAAATAAGTGCATAAATAATGTAAATGTGAGTTGAAGAATGTTGCAAAAGCGGACATGAAAGGTGCATCCTAACATGAAAATACATCATTTGAGGTAAGGCTTACAAGAAGGCAAAAGAGAATCAAAACTACATCAGTTGGGTAACTTTGCTATCCATTATTTATTAGCATAAGTTCCTTAACAATTTTTTTTCATTTTTTTCAAAGTTTCAAATACTTGTGGGAATTTTTGTTTGATTTTTATTTTACATTAGCACTTGCAGCTGTATTTATATTTTCAACACAAAAAAAGCAATGAGAAGTAGTGAGGACAGTATCAGTAAAGAGGTTCAAATTCAATAAAGAGGCAATAGAGGTACTATGGGGGGTTCTTCTGGTAGTGGGGACGTTGTTGGAACTGTGAACTCAAAAAAACCCTTTGAATTCCCTTTTGAACTCCTTGAAACTCATGCAAAGAGCATCTTTAAGCCTTAAAAACCTTCATACAATTTGTAGTGACCATAGACAAACACAAGAAAATAATTCCGGAGGAACTAGAGTAGGGCTACGTCATTTGTGCAACAACAAGGATTATAGAGACAGCTACACAAAGACTGACTCTCATCTTTTGTGCATAACCAAAAAAGACGTAAAAAGTTGTGAAAAAAAAGTCCAAGGTGAGAATGCCAACATGACTACACAACCTACTCTGTCATTACCTACCCAAGCCATGGACATCTAGAGTTAAATAGGAGAGGGTGTTGTAAGCATGTTCAATTTTCAATCATGAGAAGGTGGTTCAGTCATCTATTGCCAATTTCTTCTTCGTTGATGACAAATTATTACATGTGGCACATTCTCCCTGCTTCAAATAAATGTTCAAAGATGCAAAATTGTTGTTAGTCTCTCATTTACCCTCTCTAGAGAATATAAACTATGAAAGACCCTCCTTGACAGAGAATTCTAAGGTGAGTATGGTGATAGAAGAAATGAGGCAAACTTGGATAATAGAGGGTTGCTCTATCATCATGGATGGGTGCACCAATATTAAACATCAACCACTTGTCAATACTATCATCAACTTTTTAATTAGCTCTTATTTTTCTTAGAGCTATTGATTGCTCAGGGAAGAGGGAGAATGGAAACTTCCAATTTGAAATTTTGAAAGATGTCGTAAAAGAAATTGAATCCACTAATGCTGTACAAATGTTGACCAATTCAACCATATGTAAGGTAGCTGGTTTGATGGTAGAGGGTGCTTATAAGCACATTTTTTCAGCCCCATGTTGTGTTCATGTATTGAATGATACAATGAAAGACATTTGGAATATAGACTGAGTGAAAGCAATGGTGGCAAAAGCTAAAGACATACAAATGTTCATTTGAATTTTGCAACCATTATGCCTCACTTATTTTGTTGAAACCCTTTCATGAAAGGAAATACTGAAACCCATGGATACTAGATATGTGAGCTACTTCATTTTGTTAGAAAGCATGCTTCAAGTGCAATACGTAATGATGGTTAGTCCAAAGTGGTGTAGATGTCCAGAGGCAAACTCAATGTAAGGAAAAAGTGCAAAAAAAAAGATCCTTGACATAATAAGTTATTCATGTTTATAGCTTGTAAATTATTTTCATTCTTTGTAATGGCATTCATTCTGTCATTTGAGACCTAATCTTTTTTTTATTTTTAAATTTTGCAACTATTTTATAAATATGCTTGCTCCATCTCACCTATCGTGCAAGCCATGAGATATATTGATATAGACTTTCCTAGTCTTTAGAAGATTTATGAGACATTTAAGAACGTGCTTGGGAAAATGAAGCAAGCAAATCATAATGAGGATCCTAATTTGGGATTTTATGAGAAACATATTAAGCCCATTGTGATGAAATGGTGTTACACCATGAAGACCCCACCTCATATGGCAGTCTATGCACTAAATCTCAAATGATATGTAGCAAATCCTATGAGTATTCCTCAATATAATGATGAGGTGGGATGTTGTTCCAAAGATGTCACACAAGTTGATGAGGTATAGGAGGGATTGGTTGTAGTTGCATTGAATGACATAGATACTTATAGTGGCAATGACACAAATTCAAACTTCCATTTTCCGTAGTGTTAGCAAATATTGATTAGAGGCAGCAGCAGATTTTATAACGTTTGATTATTTTGTATTTGAAACTTCTAGCCTTTGTGCATTTGGTTGTAAGCATATGCACATTGACAATGAATGAATAAAAGCAATTAAATTTTGTAAAGCAATTAAATGAATGATTTACAAACCTCCAGGAGTGCTCTTTCCATGTTTTGATTCTACTAAAAGAAACCCTCTGGAAAATAAAACAGATTTTATATATTAAGGGTGGAAACTATAAGGTTTCCATCAACCATATAAAAACCTCATCAACAATACCTTCTTCTCTAGTGTAGAGACTTACTTTCTCATGGTAAAAAGAATTGTCTGTAATGTGTGACATTATATGTTCCTACATGTTTGGGGTACACCCACTTGGGTTTATCTGCCCTGGGGTTAGTTAAAAAATTAAAAATAAATATTGATTTTAGCTTGTAGTTTGTAGCATTTTTACTCATCTGAAATGCATGACATTATATGTTCCTACATGTTTGGGATACACCCACTTGGGTTTATCTGCCCTAGTTAGTTTTTAAAAAATTGCTCTTAGCTTGTAGTTTGTAGCATTTTTACTCTTTAAGGATTAAATATTTTTGTTATTTTGTAGTTGAAACTTGAAGCCATTGTGCATTTTGTTGTAATCTTTACTTGATAAATATATGCACATTGACAATGACAACATTTAAACGTTGTATAATTTGTTTGTCACCTTCCATGCGAAATCTCAATTCAACTCTAATGTTATGTATTAAGATTTCATAATGAGGATATTGATTGCCTTATCAATTATTTGGAATTTCCTATTTTTTTATTTTTCTAATTTTTTAATAGTCATCCCTTGTCGTCCTTGGCTTAGAAACTTAAGGGTAACAAAGATTTTCCTATATTTAATCTATTTTAAATGCCCTAAGGAAGCAGCAGATTTTGGATTTTTTTTGTTGTTCTGTAGTTGAAACTTATAGCCTTTGCGCATTTTGTTGTAATCTTTATATAATAAATTTAAGTAAATTAACAATGAAAGCAATTAAATTTTGTTAATGTGCATCAACTTCCAAATGAAATCTGAGTTCAACTCTAATGTTATGTATTAAGTTTCTAAAATGTATAATATATATAATTAATGCCTTAACGATTTATTATATGAATATTTAAAATTTCCTATATTTTTTATTTTTCCAATTATTAGTAATTGTCGCTTGTCATCCTGAAACTTAAGAGTAATAAAAGTTTTCCTACTTTTTGGACATTAAGAAAACCTTCAACATTATTATTACAAAGGTTATGTGGAAGTTATTGCAAAAGTTAATAGAACACTATATTTAAATATTCCATTAATAAACAAGATACCAATTACAAAGAGGTTCATCTCCTTATATAGAGATTGGAGAATGATACCATCCAAACGGATAAACATTGCATGACATACGAGTTAGAAAGTGAACTAAAAAAAATAGAAATAAAACTTGAGGTGACTTTATTACAACTGTAAGCCATATCTTTTACTCATTTTATATTATTCTAATACCCCCCTTAAGGCTTACTTCACTAAAACAAACTGAAAAACACCCTGAGCTATGAATATGCCATTTTCAAAAGCTTTTCTTTAAAAATGATCATACACATGGCATAACTCCATTGAGCTGCCTCTAAGGCTCTAACCTTTGTAAAGGTGTAGCTCCTAAAGCTGAATTCCCAAGTTCCCAGATTACCACATTCCCGAAGTCTTGAATTACAAATACCTTAAACCATTGGACAACGATCACAAACTCACGTGCTAACTAGGCAACCATCCATTCTGAGTCGTCTATACTGTTTTTCAAGATATCTTCAAAAAACTAGACTTCTTTAAAAAGCACAAAAAGCAACTTCTCCTTCACCGTAGGATCTTCAACAGTGGTTACATTAGCTTCTTCAAGTTTTCATTTGAGATCATTATTTGCTCGAAATCTACAGTGCCAAACAATGTGGCCCATTTTCCTGCAATAGTAGCATTTTGTCCCTCTTTTGTCCTTCTCAAACCTTATACTATGAGAATAATGCTACCTCAGGTTGAGGATCATCTGTTGTATCTTTTGCAATAACTAGGAGAGCAAAAATAATGTCTTCCAAACTTTTAGAAGAAAGTTGACTCAGAGTAAAAATTACACTGCTAAATTTTGAAGTGAAACTATTTAGTAAAATAGCTTTAGCATCTTCATCATCCACTACAACATTGACCTCTGCTAGTTGTCAAAGAAGAGAACTCAGATCATTCACATGGCTTGACATAGTGATTTCGTCAACCATCTTGAAATTGAACCTGTGTTACCAGATTCGTCCTTGGAAGCCTGGAAGTCGGGTTTGATTCACTACTAATTCTGGTCCTAAATTCGGCTGTAGATAGTCAAATTCGCTCCAAATTCTGTCAGACAGACCCAGGCAGAATTTGGAGGAATTTGTAACGAAATTGATGCCCAGCAGACAAACCCGGGCTGAATTTGATCTGAAAACAAATTTTTTTTACATTTTAAAAAGTTGTTTTTTGCCTAATTTGGTCTATTCGACCCTCCAACCCTAAAAGTGACCACTAAAAATGCCAAAAAGGATGTTTTATATGTCATTTGTGCATTTGTGAATGAAAAAGAAAACTTCTTGCCTCCATTACTAAACTTTCTTGTTTGGTTGCCATTGCTCAAGGAGTGTTGAAAGGTGATTGTTGCAAGCTCTAAGATTTTTGTGAGTTATTCCTACATGGTTGCAAGTGTGGACAACTCCTCAAAGACATTGAAGAGGAAGATTTCAAGAAAACAGGTAGGCTTTTGTTTATTTAATTTGTTTTTAAAAGTTTTTTTTGCATTTTTCTTTACAAAATGAAATGAGCTCTCTAGTTTTATTTTCTTTTTTCGTTTTGCTTTGTGACTTGGTATGTTGTTTATAGATTCGTAGAATGGCAAGTGTTTCTAGCACCGGGAAATCCCAGTTCAAAACAGACCCATGCTCTCCAATATGGAAATATGTGGAAATTGTTCAACAAATGCCAGGTGGAGGAGGTTATGTTTGGATTTGCAGCCATTGCAAAGAGGAATATAGTAGTTCTTATAGTAGAGTGAAAGCACATTTGTGCTTTATCCCTCAAAAAGGCATTAAGTTTTGCACAAGAAAGCCAAGAGTCGATGGGATACTACCTAAAACCCTTCTTGCAAACAATATTGTGAACAAATAAATTCAAGAACAAAAACAAGCCGAAGAAGCAGCTGGGAATGCACATGCTCATCCTTTGCAAAAGTCTAGAAGAAAAACTAAAAAAACATTTATGGCTTCAGTTTCCACTTCCAATGAACAACCCGCACAGGGCCATCCATTCTTGCATGTTCCTCAAGAACTGGTGACAAATAAGAGAGCAAAGGGGCCCGTGGAAATGTCATTTCAGAATGAAGTTAGAGACATTGCCGAGTAAGACAAAGTGAGATTAGCATTTATTGTTGTTCGCTCACAATATTGGCAAAAAATGGTGAGATCAATTAATGAGGCTCCAAGGGGGGTCAAGGGCCCGGGTTATGAGAAGGTGCACACCACTTTATTGGACAGGGAGGTGAGCCATGTATAGGCTTTCATGCAGCCAATCAAAAATTCATGGATCGAAACAAGTGTGTCCATAGTATCCGATGGATGGCAAGATGCAAGAAATCACCTTTTGGTCAATGTTATTGCAAAGTCCACAAGAGGTGCAATGTTTTCTAGAGTTGTGGATTGTGAAGGGGAAGTGAAGGACAGTCCATTCATTGCAAACATTCTCATCCAAGCCATTGACCAAGTTGGCCCTCAAAATATTGTTCAAATAATAACCGACAATGCCAAAAATTAAAGTTGTCAGGTTATTGGTTGAGGAGTGACTCAAACACATTTTTTGGTAACCTTGTGTTGTCCACTCACTCAACCTAATGCTGCAAAAAAATGGCAATAAAATTCTGTGGATCAAAAAAATGTATGAAGATGCAAAGGAGATCCAAATATTCGTCACAAACCACCATATAGCACAAGCCATATTTAGACAATTCTCGAGATTGGAGCTCTTGAACGTAAGTTAAATTATTTAAAATTTAAATATGTTTTAGACTTCAGTTTAGTAAACTTTCCATGTTTTTAAATTATAATTTTAATTTATTATTGTTTTGATTTTAAAATAGGTTGTTGAGACTCGTTTTGCCTCCAACACTATTGTTTTGAGATGCCTTGTGAAGGTTAAAGAGGCATTGTCTAGAATGGTAATTAGTGCTAATTGGAGCATATGTTGGCAATCTAGTAGTACAAGGGCAGCTACCATTAAGGCAATGATACTAGATGACTCTTGGTGGGATCGTGCTAAGTACCTCCTGAGGGTTCACTGAGCATGTATTGAGCATGATCCGATACACTGACATGGATAGGCCTTGCTTGGGTGAGGTATATGATGGCATAGACTCCATGATTGAGGATACTAAAAAGATCATAAATGAAAAAAACAAAGATCCTAAAGAAACATTCTTCAAGGAACTACAGAAAATCATGGTGGAGAAATGGAACAAAATGGCTATCCCTTTGCATCTCCTTGCCTTCGCATTGAGCCCCAGGTACTATAGTTGGTTGGTCCTCAAGGAGAGTACCACTAGAGTTGCCCCATAAAGAGATCCTGAAGTTGCTCACGGGTACAAGGGAGCCCTTCATAGACTCTATCCCGATCAAATACGGCCTACGGTGAGGTGTGCATTCATAAGTTCCGCAAGCACTGATGATTGTGGTCATGAGGCACTTGAAGACAAGAACAATGTTGATGCTCATAAATGGTGGTACTTCCATGGATAAATGTACCAGCACCCACAACCCGTTGCCATCAAAATTTTATCACAAGTTCTGAACTCTTAAGATTCTAATTTCTAATTTTTTGTTGATGAATATTGAATTTATATTTTTAATTTTTTTATTCAAAACTCTTAACTCTCTAATTTCAAAATTGAAAATCTTGATAGGTTGCTTGTTCATCATCATCCAAGAGGAATTGGAGCACATGCTCCTTCATCCACTCAATAAAATGCAATCGACTACATTCCAAGAAGGCGGAAGACTTGGTCTATGTGCATTCAAACATAAGGCTCATAACACACAAAGACAATGCCTACAAAAAAGGAGAGGCAAAGCATTGGGATATTGAACCAAAGCGTGCGGAGTTGGAAGATTTGATTGCCCGCCTAGATGCACTTGCAGTTGATGATGATGATCACGAGATACCTAGTGATGTTAATTCTGCTCTTGAGGCTGACATTGCTAGTACCGATGCTAGTGGTACTATTTGTGCTTCTAAATTGCAATTGCAACAGCCGGATGATGATGATATGTTTGCTGATTTTTTGATGATATTTGATTAGTGATGGCTGATTGTAAATGTTGATATTATTAATTTTGACCTGAAACATTGATATGGTGGTGTATTTATGCATTTTCTTATGTCATTTGGACTAAAACATTAATATATATGGTGGTATATTTTGCTATGTTGCTTTAATATTAGCATAGTGGTGTATGAACTTATTTGCTGCTGCATATATATACATATATGTATTTTTAAAAAACATATATTTTTGTACGGATGAACCCAAAACAAATTTGAACCCACCCCAAAAAAAAATTGAACAAATTTTGAACCCGAACCCAAATCTTGAACAGTTAAAGCTTTAAAGAGAATTCTACATTAACCACTGCTGCTCCAAATAATGTGTTCAAATTCTCCCAAATTCCTTAGATGATTTTGTCAGATCTACATAATGTAACTCAAAATCGGAGAGGGCAAGACCAATAACAACTTTGGCTTTATCATCTCTGCTCTGCCATTCTAGTATTTTACTAGCATTTGTAGGAAGCATTTCATTTCAATTAACTATTCTCCATAGATTCTTGTGCATCCATTGCATTTATATTTTTACTTTCCAGGTGTGAAGGTTGAAACCAAAATATTTATCCAAAGAAATTTCCATTTCTGAAATTTATAGAAACCCAAAAAATAAAATTGAAAATCTTCAAACCCTGCCCACATTTTGAGGACACCCTAGCGGCAAACTGTAGACAATTTGCTCATAAAAATCCTAGGCATTGGACTTGTTCAAAACTGGCTTAAAAAATTCATCAATCCTGTTATAAAAAATTGGCAGTCTAAAAACCCTAACCACAAGAAAAAGACTGGCATAAAATAAAAATAAATACACTAAAGTTTCAATCATTGTGAAATAACCTACCCACAAGTTTTTTTGGTCACCATTTTACACAACCGCAATTTTTTTCTTTGCAGATTCGTCAAGTCACATGTCACAAAACCCTTTAAAAAAATCCACAAAAGAGACATGGATTCTAAAAAGAAATATAGATGTGATTTTTGCCCACGATTTCCTTAGTTTGACAGCAACTTATAGAAAGAAAGAACCTGTAAAACTCGATTTTTCACAAATAAAACAACCAACATGATTCATTGAAAAAATGTCGTAAATTTCCTTGACCTGTGATTTTCACAGAAGAAGAAATGCCTGTGATTCACCAACAAACCCTACATATTTCCTCTTCCCATGACCGCTTGCTCTAACGCTATATTGCAAAAATGTAATGTCCCCTTCTGGGATATACCAGTTGTTCTACTAAATATAAATGGCTGCTTGGTTTCTGAAGCAATTTATATCTAAAACTCTGTGACCTGATCAACGTCCCTGTGTATTTCAGCAAAAGTATAAATATTGCATGCATATATCACATCACATTTCCACACATAGACTTACTAAGTTTGGGCTGATAATATCATATCAGATCCTGCTCTTATTTTTCTTAATTTATGGATCAAAATTGCTTATTTCCATTTACTCCATGATGCCACTTCAATTTAGGCTTCACCTCCTTTTATAGCCCTTAAATTGGGAAGGGCAGCATCTCTTAAACTTTGAATAGACACCCTGCATTTTCACTAACACCCGCTTCCCTTTCCTTACAAATGATAATCCATAATTAAGGGAAGTGCCAATCCCCCCCCCCAACCCCAATTTATTCTTTCTGCCTGGGTCAGCCTAGGTCAATCCTTTTGGGGAAAAACTTTTGAGTTTTACAAACATACAGCAGAAAAGAGCAATGCTTCCACCGCTCAGACTAATGTCGCAACCTGGATCTATGACAGGTACATGACAAAAAACTAGTAGGACACAATATTTTAATATTCTATTAATTAACAAAATATTAATTATAGAGAGGTCCATCTCCTTATATAGAGATCAGACAGTGAAACCATCCAAATGGATAAACATTACATGACTCACTTAAAGCTAAAAACCAAACTAAAAAATAGAAATAAAACTTGCCATTAAGGTGACTTTATAACAACTATATATCTCTTAATAATTTGATATTATACTAATAGCATTGGTATCTCAAGAACTAACATCATGAAGCTCTATGAGATACTTGTGGGTTTGTTATCTTCCATCCATGGACATCTCAACTATTTTTAAAAGTACTATTGTGTCCAAAAATGAGATCCATGTAACTAACTCTCTTTTGGATGTACATTGATGAGCTTGAATACTTAGATCCAAAATACACTCATGCAGATGGGTGGTGTATCCTTTTTGATAGTGACTTGATACTCATAATTCACATTACTAGAAGAACTTGCCTGATTTGAGATTTGACAATCAGATTCTAACCTTAGTAAAACTAAAGTTACAATCTACAAACCTCCACAAGTGTTCTTTCCATGTTCTAATTGTACTACAAAATGAAAAAACCTGTGGATAATACAACAGATTTTATAAATTTAAGGGTTCAAATTACAAGGCCTCTATCAACCATACTTTCTTCTCTGGTGTCAAGACTTACTTTCTCATGGTTAAGACAACTGTTTGAAATGTGCATGACATCATATGTTCCTATTTGTTTCGGATACACCCATTTGGGTTTATCCGCCCTTAGTAATTTAGAATTTGTTTTCTGCTCTTAGCTTGTAGTTTGTAGAATTTTTACTCTTTAAGAGTTGGAGTTCCTAATAGGCTCCCACACGCTATTGTTGTCAACTCTTGTCCACATGCTTGGTTGACTTTGGACATTAATTTATCTGTTTTTCTTTCTCTCCAAGCACGGGATACTAGTTGTTATCAATTAAAACCACAAACATGGATCCTATATAATTGATAAAAAATATTACTGCTAAAATGAAGATGAGACTTTAAGACGTGCATACCAAATGACCTCTTGATTTATCAATAGAGCACAACAAAGAAGAAAAAATAATAGTCACTTACATTAAAATGCTCCACAAGCTCATGAAGTTCATCACGCTTTTGGGTAACTTTTTTACCTGCAATATATATGTATATATCATTAAATGGAAGGATAAACTAGAACATAATCAATTTTTATGCCCATCTGAATTTATCGAAATTCAAACCTTGGTAATTCTTTAAAGTAGTTGTACTCGAAGATTCAAGTATTCTACGCTCTATGATAATCTTATCTCCATAAACATCATGTTTGAAAGCATCTTCACCTTCATTCTTCAACTCCACAACAACAAGAGCATAACTGCAAAAATATGAGCCCAAAGTTTGACACTATTGAAGAAGTATTTATTGATAATGTCACAAGAAATACTTTTAAAAAATTGGCAGTAAAAAATTATTGAATATTAAAACCATAAATATTGACATAAGATTAGTGTCATTAACATTCATCCTTTGTTCTATAGGATTCAACATGTATAAAGTTCCTACAATTAAAATGCTTTATCATTTAGTTCAATTTGAAAAACTTAAAGTGGGCTCCACAATTGATTTTCAAAGTTATATCATTACGTATACTACATCAATTATAATGTATTCTTTAAGTTTGTGTTTGCAGATCATAATATTATTCGAATAATATCTCCATATATATCTTTATATTTTATTTAATGGTTAATATTGTAAATCTTGTACATATTAGAATGTTTCTAATTCTAACAATTGTTTCTTAATAGAAACATCGTCTCTTTGTAAACTATAAATGAGCATCTTCTTCATTCATATATTTACCAATTACATGTGTAATATGGTATCAGAGCCATGATAATAATTTTTGTTGAAAATTTTATAATTTCTTTCTGAATTATTTTCTTGGCGTCTAGGATTTTCGTGGATTTTTGTTTGTGATTCACGAGCCCTTCTTGGCTTCTTGTTTGTGATTCATGAAGCTTGTTTTTTTGAAAATTTTCGAGGTCTTTTTCAAGCGTGTTTGTTTCTCTCTGCAACCGCTGCTATTCTTGATGCCTTCCCTCTACGGCACATGTTCCATTTTCTCTAGCTCGCATGACCATTTTCATGGTTGTTTTCTTTCCTTATATGTCCACGACGGATTACGTTGGTGTTTACTGACCCGCAACGGCTTGTGAGGGCCCGTAACTGCATTTGCTTATTTTCCACGACCCTTTTTGGGTTGCTCATCTTCTGTTCGACGACTTTCTTCTGTGAATTCCAACCACGGCTCTCAAAGGTTGTATGACTTTCTCAGCCGACTAGGATTTCTTCAAAACCCTCTAATATTTTTGTTAATTTTGGATCAGATTTATGTCTTTTTAAATTTTCTCATATTAATCCAATATATAAATATATAATCTCAATATATAACATATATTTAATCACTATATATATATATATATATATATATATATATATATAATAATAACAGATATGTAAATATATATAATAGATTAATGTACTGCAGATTGGATAAGTGACTCACATTATATTCTGTATATGCTTGTCTTTGTTTATCTACAAATGATTATTTATATGATGGAGGCGATTTAGTATAGAGACATGTCTCTATGAGGAGACATGTCCCTATATTAACGTGCCTCTCAATAACACAGATCGCAGATTAATAAACCAATCATGTTGACTGGTTGATGCATGAAACAGTATAAGTAATACACGTTACTAATGAATCGGTGTGAGTTAAATAACCAATATCGTATGGTTATTGAACGGACATCATATAACTTATTTCATAACTGATATTAATCGGTATTAGCAATTACACCCGATGGCTTTAATAGCACCCGATCGGTGATGCCCGATAAACACCTAATCACCACCCGATCGGTATTGTGATGAATCGGTAAGTTAGTAATATGACCAATATTAAAATCAACTGATGTTAATCGGTATATATTAATATGACCGATACTAGTTCAGTATTTTATGAGCATTTAGAATTGAGTTTATAATATTATTTATATTATCAAATATAATATACATTTGTATATGTATATTAATATATATATAATAATATTATTATTACTATATATATATTAATATATATATATAATGTAGAATAATATTATTTCATTCTATTTTGTCTGATAACATTAACATTAATTATAATTGATACAAATCGGTACTAACATTTACATTGACCGATATGATGTTTATTTAAATCAATATTAAGTATGTATATTAATATAATAATAAT
>MU225845.1:538831-561425 GCA_018584345.1 Thuja plicata
CGATATGATGTTTATTTAAATCAATATTAAGTATGTATATTAATATAATAATAATATCCATCATTATATATATATTAATACATTGCTTGTCTATATTCTCATAATACTAGGATCATTTTATCTGATCAAAGCTATAAACATCAACAATTTTAGTCAAATTTGAATTTTGATTACAGATTCTTGGTGGGTTTTTCAAGAGGTTTCCTAGGATTCTCTCATAATTTTCTAGGTCTTCCAAAATTCTTGCGTTGGGATCTATGCCCAAAATTTGATTTTCTGGCTCGAAATCAATGCATTCTTTCTGCCTCAGTCTCTTTTATTATACGATTTTCGTGTTGCAAGCCTTCAACCTCGATATTTGTGCCTCCATCCGATCAACCACCTTTGACCTCGGTTTTTCGCAATGGCATCTCTAACAAATATTCTGCTTGAGGGGAGTCAAAAATTCAACGGTAAAAACTACATTGCCTAGAAGCAGCATATGATGACAATCTTCGAAAACAAGTGTCTTGACAAAATTGTTTTGGGCACGACTAATTATCTTGAAGATGAAGGCAAAGACCAGGGAAATTTGATGAGCAAAATCGGGAAGTTGTTATGCTCGTCAAACTTTCAGTAACTGATGATCAGCTACCGCAGGTTCCTTCTAGCAAAGCAGCTACAGAAATTTGGATGCATCTAAAGTTTGCATGAAACCTCTAATAAGAGTCGTGTGTTCTTCTTAAAGAACATGATCTTCACGATCATAATGGATGAACCTGCAAGATCATCTCAATAAAATCAAGGACATTCGAGATCAATTAGAAGCAATTGGACACAAAATGGAAGAAGACATGGTCGTGATCACCTTGAAAAGTCTCCCATCTTCCTATGAGCACTTTGTTGAAACTCTAAACATTGCTTCAACTAAAGTTGACTTGAAGTTTTCCAATCTTTGCACAATGCTTTTACAGCAAGATCGCTAGAGACAACAATTCGACAGTGGCACTAGTTCATCTTCCAAAGAACAGGCCTTCTCAGATTCTCGGTCTTCTTAGTAGAAATTCTCTACTCCGGCATCAGAAGGCTCGAAGAAGAACATTCAGTGCAACTATTGCCATAAGTATGATCACATGAAACTTGAGTGTTGTAAACGTTTGGCTGCTCAGGCCAAGCAAAGTCGTTCACAACCTACAGCAAATGTTGCAAAGCACATTGAGCAGAGTGAGTCTGCCTTTTACGCCTTCATGGCTAAAAGACTTGTAGACATGTGAAAACTTCTGCTTGCTATATTGATTCAGGTGCCTCATGCCACTTCACTCATCGCCAAGATTGGTTCACAGACTTTTAGCTGTTCTCAAATTCTGTTATATTTGGAGGGGGAGAAGAGTACACTTTGTCGAAAAGGGCAACGTGCAGATTTAGGTTGGAGGGAGGAAATTAATTTTCCTCAATATGTATTATGTTCCTGGAATGGAACTCAAACCTTCTCTTGGTCACTCAAATTCTGAGACATTCTCCTCAGCTAGACTTGACCTTCCGATCGCATCAATGCAATATCATTGATCAGGAGACTCAGTCTACTGTTGTCGATGGTCTTAAGGATCATCGTATATTCAAACTTGTTGACTCGGGTGATTCTCATGAGCTTGCCATGGTAGCCAAGCGCTCCTTAGTCAATACACTCTGGAATCAGCGATATGGCATTTAAATGTGCACTATCTCTCTCAACTTGTTTGGGAAGATCTTGTCATTGGACTGCCAAAGATCCAAACCCAAAATCTCAGAGTTTACGGAGCACATCAAGCTGGGAAGCAGCATCGGACTCCATTTTCAGATGGCAACTCCTAGAGAGCTTCTAAGGTACTACAACTGGTCCATGCTGATATTTGTGGACCTATGGCTACTCGTTTTGTTACTGGGTTCAAGTATTTCTTACTTTTTGTTGATGATTTCAGTCGTAAAATGTGGGTGTATTTCCTTCATAAAAAATCAAAGGTTGTTTTTGTAGAAAAAAAAAGTTTGGTCAACATATTGTTACTCTTAGAACTGACAACGGGGGAGAATTTTGTTCTTTTTTCTCCCATAACGCCAATTTTCAACACCTTACACCCCTCAACAAAATGGTGTCGTTGGGTGGAGAAACCACACAATCACTGAAACAGCCTGCTCTATTCTTGAACACAAGAGTGTTCCAAGGAAATTTTGGGTTGAAGTAGTCAACACTGTCGTCTATCTTCTCAACTGCTCTCCTACAATAGCGGTCAAGAAGAAGACTCCGGAAGAGGCCTAGTCAGGTCGTAAGCCTAGAATCTATCATCTTAAAGTTTTTGGCTCCACTGCTTTTGTCTAGATTCTTGATGCTAAGCGCACCAAGTTGGATGCCAAGAGCCAGAAACTCATGTTGACCGGCTACAGTGATAATCACAAAACCTACTGACTTGTTGACATTGAGACAGATCGTCTCGTCTTCAATCATGATGTGGTCTTTGACGAGGAACGAGGATCATTTCAGGTTTGTCCTCCAGTTATAGATTCAGAGGATCACCCTCTCAAGGCTCAAGACTTGGGTGTCTGTCTTCCATTAGGTCCACCTGATGGGAGGCCTTCCGTTGTTCCAGTTCTGGCACCTTCATTGGTTCCTTCTCCTACAGAATCACCTAGACATGCAGCTGCACCACCTGATTTTCCTTAGGATTCATCCGATCTTCTGTTTGATGAACCCAATACTATTGCCCCTCATGCTTCTAATGTTGGCACTTCTACTCTCCGGCATAAATGGTTGGCTAAGCTGATTGGCGATTTTCATGATTATGAGCTCGTCGAGGGTAGAACTGCTCAAAAAAAAGAGCAAACCTTCTAATTCTATAAATTTTGCTCTCATGGCCAACATTCACAGTGTGTATGAGCCTCAAACATACAAAGAGGCAAAAGGGATACCTGAGTGGGAACAAGCTATCGAAACTGAGTGCCACAGCTTACTAAAGAATAACACTTGGGTTCTATCAGATCTTCCCCTTGGGAAGAAACCCATTGGATGCAAATGGGTCTATAGGTCAAATACAAGGTTGATGGTACTTTCGATAAGTACAAGGCTCGTTTGGTTGCCAAGGCTTCTCTCAGCGTGAAGGAATTGATTACAAGGAGACATTTTCTCCAACAACAAAGATGAGCACCATCAAATTAGTCCTAGCCATGGCAGCTCAGTGTGGCTGGAAGGTCCATCAAATGGACATCAAGAGTGCCTTCCTGAATGGTGAGTTACAGGAAGAGGTCTACATGACGCAGCCTCCTAGATTCAAGGTTGTCGGCAAAGAACACCAGGTACTCAAACTAGTGAAAGCACTCTATAGCCTAAAACAGGCTTCTCGGGCATGGTACATGAAAATTGATGAGTACCTCACAAATCAGGGTTTCCAGAGGAGTCCATCTGACACAAATTTGTATGTCAAGACTATTGGCAGTGATATCATCCTTCTAGTTATATATGTTGATGATCTGATAATCACTGGTAGTTTGGCATCTTTGGTTCAAGGAATCAAACAAAATTTATGTTTGTCTTTTGACATGACCGACTTTGGGCTTTTGCACTACTGCCTAGGTGTTGAGGTTTGACGGCACTCTCATGGCATCTTCATCTTTCAATCCAAACATGTCAGGTCTCTGCTAGACAAATTCCGAATGCAGGACTACAAACCTGCGTCTACACCTATGGAGTCTGGTCTGAAGTTGTCAACCAAATCTGGTTCTCCAGTTGACAATGAATTTGCATTCAAGCAACTAGTAGGCAGTTCAACCTATCTCACTAGACCCGATCTTAGCTATGCAATGACCTACATCTCCCGCTTCATGATAGTTCTTACTTTAGATCATTGGGTTGCAATGAAGCGCATCTTGCGCTATGTCAAGGGCACTTCAAACTTTGGTATCCTCTATGGACAAGCCAAATATCCCTGACTCATCGGTTATACAGATTCGGATTGGGGAGGCTCCATTGATGACAAAAAGTTCACTTCCGAGTATGTCTTCAGTTTGGGCATAGGTAATATCACTTGGACCAGTAAGAAGCAGTAGGTCGTATCTCTTTCCTTGACAAAAGTTGAATATCGAGGAACGGTCAAAGCAGCTTGTGAGACAATTTGACTTCGAAGGATGCTTTCAGACATTCAAATGTCTCAAGCAGGGCCTTCACCCCTCTTCCACGACAATCAAGAGGTGCTCAAACTCGCCAAAAATCCAGTCTTCCATGAGCGGACCAAACATATTGGCCTTCATTGTCACTTCATCTGCTAGCTGGTCGAAGATGGATCCATGGATTTGCAGTATGTTCCTACAGTGGATCAGACTGCATATATTCTCACCAAGTTCCTACTTCCAGATAAGTTTGTTAGGGCTCCTTGGTGTAGTAGACAGATTGCCCATTAATGGAGGGTATTAGAATAATATCTTCGTATATATCTTTCCATTTTATTTAATGGTCAATATTGTAAATCTTGAACATATTAGAATGTTTCTAATTCTAACGATTGTTTCTTAATAAAAACATCGTCTCTTTGTAAAATATAAATGGACATCTTGTTCATTCATTAATTCATTCAAATATTTACCAATTACCTGTGTAATAAATATATCTGAAGTTCAATTGTCATATTGTCGAATACCCAGTGGGCCAGCAGTTAACATGATTACTACATCACACATAGGCAGCAAAAGCTAACTGAAAAATCTACTGATGACAAATATGAGGAATTTGCATCATATCCCCACATAGATGGCTGACGAAAAACAGATGGAGATCTGATATCTGCTGTGGGTGATTCCTACACAATTAGGGTTTTAACAGTTTTATTTTTTTATTTTGTGTTTCATGTATTTAATTTAAAGTATGACATTTTCACTCAGTTATTTGCAATATTACTTATTTAGCAAGTTAAAAAACTATAAAAAAAGGGTCCAAACAGTTCTGGTCAGACCGAAGAGTTCTAAACTAAACCTCATCCATGTCCAGCCAAACCATCCTGTGCATGAAAGTGGCAAACTCTTCAAGGAAATGGATCATAAAATTATGATCAGGATAACAAAAGAAAACAGACAGATAACCACCTAATTCTTTATACATGCAATAAAAGCAGACCTGGATATCATGGTTAGGAGTACAACTGAAAAAGGTTTTCCTTGGTCTCCATTTCCCAGAAGTAACAGACAGAACAGATCATGTCATTTCACAGAATTTGGTGATCCATCTCAGCTTGTAACTGGTGGCAGTGTACCTACTACCATCAACTATCCAATTCGGATCCTCAAGCTGTGACCAATCATGTTGGAGATAATCAAATCAAACAACAGAAGTGCTATGGAGGAGACACATATATATATATATTACTTGGATGGTGACTGCTCTCCTACACACACACACACACACACATATACATATATTCTCTAAATTTAAGGAAGAAAATGTGGCATTGCATCCAAGTATCATTTAAAGGAAGAAGGTGTGGAGTTGCATCCAAGGAGCATTTGAATGAAAGAAACCAAATAAAAAGATATCAAATTGAAGAAGCAAACTAATCGTAAAGAACCAATAAAGTTGACTCATTGTGAACCCAGAGAGATAACCATTTTTAAATAACAAATGCCAAGTATGATATGTCTCTCTATCTGAGGCAAAATCACCCATGGATTTGAGTCTGTCAACATACTAAGAATGCTTGAAGATATTCTCAAGGTAAAGTGACTAAGCGACAAACTCAGCATGATAGTTTGGAACCTCTCAAAAGAAGCTCAATTTATGCATACCAAGCTAGATCCTCACATCTCTGACTCATATAGTAGATTAGATTTAATAAATGCAGTGTTGGGGTCCATCCCTAAAAGGATATCTGGGAAATACATCAGAAAGCATTCGCACAATGAAACAAGACCTGGTGCATATCTTTGCAAACACGCCAATCATTGGCAGACTACAGACTAAAAGACAAGCCAGTAAGCTAAACATCCATGTGAGTATAAGTGTAATATCTACCTATTTTAGCTGTTGCCCTATCTTGTTCAATAAATGGTCAATCATGTGTTGATCATATTGCTTGGGTAAATGATTTAATTGCAATGTGATTATATAATGTGAATCCTATGACATTGGGTAATTTTGCCATTCACCTCAGCTAGTGTTACTTGTAGGTAGGATGTACCTAATGCTTGATTGAGGTGTGCAGGTACAAGTAAAATCCCAATAGTGCTTAGTTGGAGATATTGTACATAGGTTGTATACTTATATAAACTCATCCTACTCAGTATAGTACTATAGAGTAATAGGACATGTGAAATTGAAACCCATGAAACCAATATTTGTATCAGTCACAATTCTAAATCCCTTAGTGTTAGAACCATAAACGTGTCTTTCTCAGGTGACTTTATTTATCATCATTTGTGTGTTAGTTTGGTATGTGCAAAGGATTAGTAGCATTGTCAAAATGCTATTTTGCTATTAGAATAATTGAAAAGAAACATTTGATCAGGCAAGAAAAGTAATTTTGAGAATTTTGCACTTTAGGTCGATAAACATTTAAATTGCCTATGTTAAATAAGTTAGAAAATATTGCATTTGTGGGAAAACTAGTTATTTGACTTTGGAAGTGAATTGAGAAATAGATTCAAATCAGACGTTCAAAATATCTCTTAGTAGATATTACCTCAAAATAAAAAGATTAGAAATGGGAAAAATATGAAAGGTAAAGGAATATTTTCGCTTATATTGAAAAGCCTTTCATTATGCATCTTGTTGTTTTTGAGCATTTGGGGAGAAGAAAAGAGCATGATTCTTAGAACCCTGCCTTGGATTGGAGTGCTTGGAATTGGTTGGGAATTGCTCAGAACTGCTTGCAGTCTGTTTAAATCTTGGGTATTTTGTTGAATTCTCGCTTGGGTTAGAGGATAAATTACAAAGAAAGGAAACCCCCTATTGGACTCTTGGGAGCAAGACATTTTACTACTTATTAAACTATGCATTTTGATGTTTGAATCTTAGAAGCCGTGATTATACTAAAAGTAGTACAGCACATGGCCTTGGGTTGGGAGCATTGAAATTGAATATGGGGGTAGTTTTGATTGAATAGCTCAATCTAATCATAGGTTTATTTTATTTTGAAAAAACTCAATTTTTCCTTATTAATGAGGACTTTTTCCCAAATTTTTATATTGGTGGAGTTGTTTGGATCTTCAGAAGGTGTGGTCGTGATATGGTGTTCATGGGGTCATTAGGAATCTTTTCCTATGATCGCAACTCATTTGGAGTTACCGTGCTCAAGTTCTAATGGATTCTATGACTGGATGTAAGGAGTTTTGGTTCCAAGCAGTTGTCTGAGATTCTGTGAGCGGTCAATCCATAGAGATGTTGGGCAGGGGCGGTGAAAAGGATTTGTTTGTTGCTGTTCATAGAGTCGAATTCTATGATCGCGCTTCTCGAGGTGGCGTGGTTTGAGAGATCTTGTTATTTCTCTATCGGTTGTTGTTGTTCTTCATGACACTGGTTCATTGAGTTAACCGGTCGATTGATTATAGTTGCAGTCAGTGTTTCTGATCGGTGGAGCTGAATGGGGTGATTTCCTAGGTGGATCTATGTGCGGCCGACTTGATTTGTTGGATAGGTCCTTGTGAAACAATTAAATGTGGCATTTAATTAGGGTTTAGGCCAACTGGGTCTAAAACGTTTCTTGGGATGTGCAAACGTTTGTTGAGGCCGACCTATTGGTGGTTGTGTATAAATTTAGGGCTTGCGCTCATTTGGAAGGGGGGAGATCATCAGGAAGAACTCTCGAGGAGGGCTAGGTAGCAGAGAAGTTGTTAGAGGATAGCTCTGAGACTTGGGAAGATCTAGGAGTAGGTCTGAGTTGAGTTGTTTTCTTTGTACTTGGCCATAACCGAGAAGGCCTTACAGCCCGACATGTATGATGAAATTATGATTAATAAACTTGTTATTTGGATGCAAAATTTGTTGTTCTTTATTGTATCTTGTTGTTTTCCGCTCTGTTGACTCTTACTGCAAGGTTGGACATCTCATTTGGGGATTCTTTGTCTTTGGCTGCATCAGGTGGTATCAAATCGAAAGGTTTGGATCTTATGGTGGATACCGATCTGAATTTTGGACTTGTGGTGTTCCTGTGGTGTTGTTGGGAGGTGGCCGAGTTTGGATCTAACTCGCATCAGCGAAGGAATTGCACAAGGTGGTCGGAAGGACGATTTGTTGCTGTTAGTTGGGTTGTTCTTGAGAACTAGGGTTTTACAAGGGTTAGGGTCTCATCTTTGGTGAATCAGATCGCTGATTGGAGGCAGTGACACATAAGATTTGGAAGATGTTGTCGAGAATGAACCCTCGGCTGATGGAGCTGATGAAGGAAGATCTCCGAGCTGAGATTAGGAATGAGATGACAGGTTTGAGGAATGAGGTCATGGAAGGTGTCATGATTTTTATTGCTGGATTGCGCAGGAATCTTGTATATGATGATGGTTTTGAGGAGGCTACAGAGGGATTTGGATCTGCAGATGTTCCTAGATCTGTTGGGAGTGATGGATCTGACCAGTTGGTGAGACCTATAGAAAGGTTGGTGTTGGTTATAGGTTGGAAGTATCTAATTTCTCGAGTACATTGAACCCAGAAGACCTGATTGATTGGATAGGTGAGTTAAAAGATCACTTTGAGTTAGAAGATATTCAAGACCCTTGGAGAGTAAGGTTGGCGCAGACAAAGTTGAAAGGTCATGCAGCTTTGTGGTGGAAATAATTGCAAAGGGATAGAGAAGAGGAAGGTGAAATGAAGATCACTCGGTGGAGGCTGATGGTTGCAAAGTTGAAAGCTAAATTTGTACCTAAGGACTATGAATTTGAGTTATTCAAGAGGTTGCAGAACCTGAAGTAGAAGGATTTGAGTGTGAAGGATTATACTGAAGAATTTTACAAGGTGCAACCATTAGGTTTGGTCACAGAGAGCTTTCCAAAGAGAAGGTGGCTAGGTATGTGAATGGTTTGAGGTTCACTATTATGGATGAGATGAGTATGCTGAAGATTGGATCTGTTGAGGAGGCTTATCAGTATGCCCTGAAGGCAAAGGATAAGGTGAATAGGAAACAGCAGAATAACTCTAGAGGAAAAGAGAAGCAAGCATCTAGCGGTGATAAGGGCAAGCAAGTGGCTGAAGTAGAAGCTAAACCGGTTAACCTAAGGGAGGTAATGGTGGTAAAGAGTTTACAGGTACTTGCTTCAAGTGTGGCTTGAAAGGACACAAGGCTTTTCAATTTAAGGAAGACAAGAGAGTTGCTTGTGTGAGTGAAGAAGGTGGACCATCTGTTGGTGTCTCTGACAATGCTCCTGAAGAAGGGGAAACTCTTATACTCCAAAGATTGATGGTGAATAAGGAGGTAGAACCTTATCATCAGAAGAGTTTATTCAAGACCAGATGCAAGGTTGGAGGTAAGAGTTGTGAGGTGATTGTAGTTGGTGGAAGTACTGATAACTTAGTTTCAGAAGAGTGAAGAGTTTATTCAGGACCAAATGCAAGGTTGGAGGAAAGAGTTGTGAGGTGATTGTAGTTGGTGGAAGTACTGATAACTTAGTTTCAGAAGAGATGGTACAGAAGCTTGGTTTGAGAAGGCTTAGGCATCCAAGTCCTTATAGGATTGGTTGGTTGCATGATGATCATGTGGTGGAAGTAAGGGAACAGTGCATGGTGAATTTTTACATTGGTTCTTATAGGGATGCAGTATTATGTGACATAGTGGTTATGAGTGCATGTCATGTTTTACTTGGTAGACCTTGGTAGTATGACAGAGAGGTTCATGACTGTAGACAGGAAGGTAATTACCATTAGCAAGGATGGTAGGTGTAGATTGATTCCTTTGATGAATAAGGAGGAGGTGAAGAATATGAGTCTTTGCAGAAGATATGAGTTGAGAGCGGACCTAAAGGATGAACCTAAGGTTGGAACTGATGGTGAGTTGGATCTGAATCATTTTCTGCACCTGGTTAATGACAGGAGGAAGGCAGTGCAGGATGAAGATGAGGAGGATTTGTGGATGAAGAATAAGTATGGGATTACTGTCCCTTGTTCTTACAGATTTTGAGTTGTTCTCATGGAAGATTTTTTCGTACCCCAAGTGTCTGATGCAAGAACATCTTGGGTCTTTGGTGATCTTGCATCATCCAAAAACAATTGGTGTTCTAGTGAACTGTTGTTACCAGATTTTGTGTTTCTTTCGTGTTCTTGGTCACCGGTTGGGTGATTGTTGGCTTGGTGAAGTTGTTTGGATCTTTAGAAGGTGTGGTCGAGATATAGTGTTCATGGGGTCATTAGGAAGCTTTTCCTATGATCGCAACTCGTTTGGAGTTACCATGCTCGAGTTCTGATGGATTCTGTGACTGGATGTAAGGAGTTATGGTTCCAGGCAATTGTCTGAGATTCTGTGAGCGGTCAATCCATAGAGAAGTTGGGCAAGAGCGGTGAAAAGGGTTTGTTCGTTGTTGTTCGTAGAGTCGAATTCTATGATTGCTCTTCTCGAGGTGGCGTGGTTTGAGAGATCTTGTTATTTCTCTATCGATTGTCGTTATTCTTCATGACACATGTTCAATGAGTTAACCGGTCGATTGACTGTAGTTGCGATCGGTGTTTCTAATTGGTGGAGCTGGATGGCGTGATTTCCTAGGTGGATCTATGTGTGGCCAACTTAATTTGTTGGATAGGTCCTTGTGAAACAATTAAATGTGGCATTTAATTAGGGTTTAGGCCGACTGGGTCTAAAACGTTTCTTGGGATGTGTAAACGTTTGTTGAGGCCGACCTATTGGTAATTGTGTATAAATTTAGGGCTTGCGCTCATTTGGAAGGGAGGAGATCATCAGGAAGAAGTATCGAGGAGGGCTGGGTAGTAGAGAAGCTGTTAGAGGATAGCTCTAAGACTTGGGAAGATCTAGGAGTAGATCTAAGTTGAGTTGTTTTCTTATTACCTGGTTGTAACCGAGAAGGCCTTACAGCCCGGCATGTATGAAGAAATTCTTATTTATTAACTTGCTATTTGGATGCAAAACTTGTTCTTGATTATATCTTGTTGTTTTCCGTTGTGTTGACTCTTGTTGCAAGGTTGGACATCTCCTTTCGAGATTCTTTGTCCTTGGCTGCATCGCTGAGTAGCTGTGAAGTTTAGCCAGGATGACCTTAATGCCATCAAGCCACATTTGGTACTTCCAACTTGGTGCTTTGCCAGTGGAAATAGACCGAATAACATTGAGGGAATCCCCCTCAATGTCTAGCTCTGTCAGTCCCTGTCTATGACAATATCTCAGCCCGGTCAAAATTGCAGCATACTCAGCATCATTATTCGTACTTACCGGCAACTTTGTGGATCCCCATTTCTGACAATAAAATTGGCGCCCAACGGACCTGGGTTACCCCTTGAGGCAGCGTTGAAATTCAATTTTAAATGCCCCTAGGTTGGAGGAGTCCATCGTGCATTGAGCCTATTGTTTACTTGTCGTGTATCAATCTTTGGGGTAATGAGGTGCAGCCATAGCCTCTCCATGTGTACATCCCAGCAAGTATAGACCGAATTCCTCCTTGAGCCCACATAGGAGTTGAAGTGTTCTGTTATGGCAATCTCTAGTTTAATCTGTAACGTCTCTAGACTATCTTCCTTATCCCTGAATATGCGATTATTCTGCTCTTTCCAGAGAGTCCATAAAATGGTAGGAGGAATTGCATACCAAAGGCCCACCCATGTTGCCCCTTTATGCAACGATTGCCAAGATTACAAATTTTCTTTCAAGGTGGCTAGAAGAGGGCATTGGAAGTTAAGTTTTGCAAAGCAAGCTTGCCAACAATGTTGCGCCAATTCAAATCGAACGAACAGGTGATTAAGAATTTCACACTCTAGTTTGCACATCAAGCATCTGAACGAGCGAGCAAAGCCCATTTTCATAAGCCTACTTCAAGTTAAAATTTTGCCCTGAGCTGCTAACCAGGAAAAGCTTCGTGCTTTGGGCAAGATACTTGGATGCCAACATAGGTTTGTGCGTGAATCACTCCTCTCAGTCCTTTCAAAGGATTGAATAGCCCAATTTAGTCGTGTACTCCCCTATTTTAGCCGCGCACCAGAGAATTTCATCTTGTCCTCTAGTAATCACCACATGTCGATTGGGCAGAGTTGTCATGATAATGTCCCTGGAGGCTTGGTCGAGACACGAAAAGCCTTTCCATTGTGCACTTTGAGAGCCATCTCTATCCTCCACAACTAGGTAGTCTCAGACCTTACTCCTGAATAGAGGAATCAATTTTTCCTTGATGGTTTCCATCCCTAGACCTGCCAATAATTTGTCATAGCCATTCTACGAATCCTGTCACATATATGCCAGAGATTCATCCTTGATGCACCATGAGAGGTGGTCAGTAATAACATGTTTGCTCCCTATCATGTGGCTCCAAATCGTTGAGCCACTTGGGCAGTTCACAATAGTGAGGATACGTCAGGGATCAATGGAGTCGAGGTATTTCAATTGCAGCAACCTACTCCAAAGTGCCTTCGGCTCTCTGTACACAGGCCAAATGAGCTTCACCACTAAAGCTTTGTTATGTACAATGATGTCTTTGATACCAACTCCCCCTGCCTCCTTCGATCTCTTTGTTAAATCCCAGCCGATTAGAGGAATTTTGTGCACTTCATTGGATCCCTCCCGTAGGAAAGTCCTTAGAGTTCTGGGGATATCTCTTTCCGTTTTTTTTGTGACTTCCATTGTAAAGAGCATGTATATAGGAATCGTTAAGAGCACAGATTTAATCATGGTAATACAACCTGGCAATGTTAGCCATCGACCCTTCCAACTAGCAGATTTCCTCCCGCATTTCTCCTTGGTTTCCTTCCATAGTACTGAATAGAGGCACACCCAAATAAGTCACTAGCAATTTATCCCTCTTGAATTCTAGAAAAATTGATATCCTCCTTTAGACGGCCTCCCCCACATTGAAGAAAAAGATACTAGACTTCTCTTTGTAAATTTCCTAGCCCAAGACTTTACAGTAGGCATCTAAGATTTGCTTGATGGCCCTAGCTTGTATAATAGAGGCTACCCCATACAGATTGGTGTCATCGGCAAATAACTAGTGTGTGAACAACCATTTGTATGCCCTTCTAGCGGTCAGCTCTGTAATATTCTGAGATATCTCTGCTCAAAGCATTTGCCAATATAACAAAAGGCAAGGGGGATGACAAGGAGTCTCCATGTCTCAGTCCCCTTCCTCCTTGAAAGTAACCACATGCTGCCTCATTAATCAGAATGGAGTAAGTTGGTGAAGAAATACAATTGAAGATCCACTGCATCTGTGTCACAGGATTCGCCGAATTTTCGACTTCAAGTTCGAAATTCGGTGAACTAATAAAAATAATTGGAAATTCGTTAAAATTCGTCTAAAGATTCGTATGAAACAGGTCGACTATAGTTTTATTCAAAAAAAAATGTGGAGAAGGTTTTTTCATATCAACAAATCTTCTCTCGCTGGCAGCTACAACAAGGCAAATTTCTTCTATCCGCACGACAGAGATCTGAATGACACAAGTTGCGGCAGCCGACGAACACAAGGCAAGGAAATTTGAAAATTGTGAGAGCCAAATCAACACATTTCTAGTTTTCTCATTTTCACGCACAGTCTGCACGATGGTCGGTTCGAAATCTCCAGGAAAAAGTCCTTTCACTTTTTCGTCTCGAGGTTATTGTTTATAGATTTTAAGGAATGATTTTTTTTATATTGTTATAAATTTATAATAACTAAGGCCGAACACGTTAAAAAAAGTCCTATTATTTTGGTAATAAGTTTTTTAGTTTACAATTTAGCATTTATTTTTTAAATATATTTAGTATTTGTTATTTTGTTTTCTAAAGTTAAAAAAAAATTAATATTTTTTATTTTATGTTTTTAAAAATAAAGTTCAAAATTATTTTTATTTTATTTTTTAGTTAAACTTTATTTCTATTTTATTTTTTAGTTAAAAATATAAATATTATATCTTTATTTTATTTTTTAAATAAAATTTAGTATTTTGTGGATATATAATCTATATTTAATAAATTTATACAAGGCGAATTTAATGTCGAATTTTTTTCCAAATTTTTTCTTTTGTCGAACTTCACCCGAATTTGAATGTTGTCGAACACGAATTCAAATTCGAACCTTGTGACTTGGCACTGCATCTATTGTCTACTAAAACCAAATTTCTCCAAGATCAACATGAGAAACCTCCATTGTATGTGATCATAGGCCATCTTGATATCCAATTTCAAGATCATGGTCCTCATCTGCTCCTTAATTGAGAGTATGAGTTCATGTGCAATAATGATCCCATCTGAAATATTCCTTCCTGGAAAAAATCACTTTGCTCCGGGGATATGATCTTGGGGAGAACTTTTTTCAATCTATTGGCCATTACCTTGGTCACAATCTTATAAATGGAATTGCATAAAAAGATGGGTCTAAAGTCATCAAAGGACCGTACCTCCTCCCTCTTGGGGATGAGAGCAACGTTGGTGCAATTCGTTTCTCTCAGCATCATACCACGTTTCCTCGATTCCTCCACCGCGTCCCAGATATCCTTGGCCATAAAATGCCAGCATTTTTGAATGACTTTTGTTGTAAAGTCATCAAGGCCAAAAGCCTTATCAGGGCCCATTTGAAAGGATGCCTCTTTAATTTTCTCCAACAAAGTTGGCACCATCTCATGTTATCTTCTTTAGAAATCAAAGAAGGGATGTTGTTTAAAAAATCACCACACATGTGATCAGCCAACCCACCCCCACGAAGGAGAGATTGGAAGTAATCAACTCCAGCCTTGCAAATATCCTCCTCATCTGATAAAATAACCCCATCAACTTCGATCTGTGATATCTTATTCCAGCTTCTTCTCATTTTCGTAGAATTGTGGAAGAATTTTGTGTTTCGGTCGCCATCCTTAAGCCAGTTCTCCCTAGATTTCGATCTTCAGTAAATTTCTTCCCAGGCCAAAACCTTCTCATAATCTTTCATCAAAGCTTTTTCTTGCTCAAATTCATAGTCAGTCATGCCATCCTTCATGCTTTTTTCACAAAGGGATTCCAACTCTACTTCTAACCTCTCTTTCTCCTTGAAAATATTTTTAAACATATTTGTACTCCAATCTTTCAATTTCTCCTTGAGGAAATGAAGTCTTTTGCAGAATACAAACATCCTCGTACCCTTAATATGTTTAGACTCCTCCCACCAACCTGCCAAAATATTTGTCATGCCTTGCCATCTGAACCACATACTTTCAAATTTGAATTGGTGCTTTCCTGGCATTCTATCTTCCTCTATGGATAATTCTACAGGGAAGTGATTCGACATAGGAAAGGACTGGATGCATGACAAAGGGATCTGAAGTGACTCCATCCAATCTTTTGTTATAAAATACTTGTCAAGGCAATTTGCAATCATGCAAAATCCTTTCCTCCTGTTTGTCCAAGTATAATTACCATTACTTAGAATAACATCGATGAGCCCACAATTGGAAATGAAGTTGGCAAAGTCTGCTTGGGACTGGGGTATTCTACCCAGGCCACCCATTTTTTCACTAGCATTCAAAATGGCATTGAAATCTCCGGCAAGGACAGCTTTATTGTTCCTCGATCTCAAGCCTATTTCAATAGATGCCCACAATACCTTATTTTCTTCTATTTTAATACCTTATTTTCTTCTATTTTAAAAGGGACATAGATGTTATATAAAAGGAATTGTAGATTAGAATCCAAATTGATTACCTCACATACCATCCATTGTTGTTTTGAACGCAAAATGTTCACTTTAGCCTTACTCTGCCTCCACATAATGCCTAAACCTCCACCCAAGCCTACGGCACCATGCGCCACCCCTTGCCAACCATAGCAGGATTTGATTCTGCATTTTCCTTCGAGATCTTTGTTTCTTGGAGGGCAATAACATCTACCAAATGGTATTCAATTTGGCACTTGAAGGTGCGCCTTCTGTTAAGACCTTCATTGTTTGCCAAAGGGGCCTTTATCCCCTCTAGATCTTAACATGTAAGTTTTAATCGAAGATTGGCCTAGGAGCAATCCATCTTCAGCCCTTTTCTTGTTGTTGGTCTTTCTTCCCATCCTTAACAAGTCTAATTACTAATAGTGATTAACCAGGAGAAACAAGCTAAATGAGTTACACCAACAAATTAAGAATATGGTAACTACCCAACATTAATCTAGTCAAGAACCACCACCTAGAAATGGCATTGAAGTCGCTAAATCTGCCAAGGGTGCTATCAAGACTACTACAACCACAATAATGGCTTGCCAATTCAAGTATGGCCTAGCATGTAATTGTTAGCACTAGCCCAAATTTTGAATTTGTAGTAGACACTAGACTAAGGATAGCACCCAAGACAAGAAGGAATTAAAGCCCCATGCCTAGCACTACGAACAACTTCTATAATAAAACGAACTATTAATGGTAAAAGGTACTCTTTAAAATTTGTATCTGAGAAGATCAAAATGAAGCAGAGACTATGCCCATGCACAAGAAATCCAAATACAACACCAAAATGAAAGGACTTACAACATAGATAAAAATCAAAGCAAAAAAGAAAAAGACCAAAATTGCTAGCACAGTAGAGGTAAGCTTGGATTCTCCTACATCACCTAGCATCTTGGTTTATGTGGTCTATTGGGTACTTTATGAGATATTGATATCCTCATACCTAACCTTTGGTGTGTGTCTACCAAAGCCTTCTTGTCATGTCTACAATCTTATGGATGTATGCTCTTCGTGTTGGAGATTGTGGAATGTATCATCATACTGTATACATCATCTCTTATTTGTCTATAAGCGTGGCTAGTTGTCAAAGTAAGATGACACCAAATTCTTAGTGTTTGGTGATGAGTTCTTGTGTGTCATGCTTTGTCATGACAACTTGTTTGTGTGAGAGTGCAATGGACATTTAAATGTTGCACTTGCAATGCAAAAAACTTGTGGTCCATGTTTTATCCATTGATGTCCAGATGTCAAAGTTGGGGCATTACAATAAGTATTTGTAATATCCGTAGTATCTCCTTTGGAAAAGAACTAAAAACCAATGATAGCATCTCTAGAAATTTTGAAAACCAAGTCATTGTTCTTACTAAAGCCCACTACAAGATAGTAGGTATCACAAAATGCATGAAGGGTATAAGGTTGTCTTTCTCATCTATCCACTGAGTGGAGAGAACAACCACATAACGATAAAAAAGAGTATAGTAATCGAAACACAAGGTGATAAACAATCAACTACATTTGTTTGCTACTATAAGAAAAATCAAAGTTCAACTATGTAGATGCATTAAGAGACTTGTTGATAGAAAGCATCCCTATTTAATAGAAATTTTCTTCTTGACGAAGTTCGATAGACAATAAGAGCATAGCGGCAATTATGAATGAAACTAAAATATCAACATTGTACCTATTTTGGAAAAGTGCATGCATCGAAACAAAATTGAATGCTTTGCCTTTAGTAAAGCTTAAAAGTTGAAACAACAAATACTTTGGAAGACAAATTTCCTCATTAGAAGCCCACAATCTGTAAATGATGTAATTAGTATAGAAGTTCATTGTAAAGTTTTATTGAGGGATCTCTTCTCAATTTGGCTATTTGTGCTTACACTTAGTTCATAACTTCATATTAATCACAGTTTGATCACTTCAGATTTATCCATCTTGCCATGCTTACTCTTCCTCGATGCATTGTTATTTTTTATAATGTAGGATCTTTCTAGTCTAGTATTTCTCCATTGTCACAAAATGTGCTTTGAGCCCCTTGACCTAGATGGTAATGTGTAGGCATAATGAGTAGGCACTAATATAAGTTCTTTCTTCTTTGTGTCTTTCTAAGATTGTCACTCTCCAAGTAGCTCGAAGTTTTGTTAATGCATGTCCATTCATAATAGCCTTGGGGTTATTTAAGTCAAACCTATCCTCAATTTAAGAATGGGATGGATAATTTGTTGCAGCCTTGTGGAGGGAACCCAAGCAAACAACCTCCTCAAAAAGGACTTTATGTAAAAAAAGTAACATAATTATTTATATATAAAAACACAATTTTGCATGATTCTTATTCATGAGCAGCAATTCAAGAAACAGGGAGACAAATTCCTCGAAGTAAATTCTGAAAACCAGGCATAACCCTAATCAATTGCATAAAAAAGGAGCACACACATATATATATATATATATATAACAGCTCAGATCATTAATTATAAATTTATATGCACTGGTTTGCGTTGGATCTAACGCCCATTTTCTGTAGAGGGAAAATTAGCTTCCCAAACATTTAATATACCACTTCAAACAAATCAATTATAACTTCAAGATTAAAGACTGAATCCAATCCCTCTTGTAAGAAACCCTTCCCATCTTTCCCATAGTTTAAATCAGAGATTTTACCAGTTTATAAGATTCCTTAAAATTTGAAGCTTTCCAAACTATGATGCCTTGTCTCCTTGTCTCAATCAAGAATGCCCAATACTACAAGCATGTAGGAACAATAAAGAAGCACTACCAAGAAGGAATGTGATATAAGGAAAGGATACTTAGCCATAACAATACAATTTGCAATTGGGCCTGAAACTAAAGGTGGAGAAACTACATGTGGAAGGCGACTCACAGGTGATAGTGAATGCCATCAAAAATGGAGCTGTTAACGCATGGCACTTGACAAGTTTACTGACGGAAATCAACCACTTGCTTCAGTCTTTTCAAGATTTTAAAATTAGTCATGTTAGGCGGGAGGGGAATCAGGAGGCAGATATTATCTCAAAATGGGCCACCTCTTAGCAACTATAAATGAAGTTCATTTTGATGATTTTTCAGCTCTGCAGTTGCAAGTTTAACTTTATACATTTGGCTTTAATCATTTATCTTCCCCAGGAGTGTTGCGGGCTCTTTGCTATCAAAAATAAAAAATAAAGTTTTCATATTATAGTCGTTTTGGTTTGCAATAATACATAGGACATCGTAAATTTGAGTGATGTCAGCAAGATTGGAGCTATCTACGGATATTGTGCTGATTGGTTAAGATGTGACAGCTCTTAAAGAACAATCAATGCAACTTATGGAAGGATACAAATCGGCGACGCCAATTTTAGGAATGATTAAATTGGTAGGAAGCGGAGGACGGTGAAGTGATAGGTGCTTTCACCGAGAAGAGTGGCACGCTTAGTGATATATATCCGCATTCAATGGGAATGTTTAAACAAGTTTCACTGGAATTAAATAGAGCAGAGAAAAAGATAGAAAAGAGCCACAGAATAATGGAGGCTACCTTTACTGTCGAAACAAAGAAGCAGCAGAAAGCCTTCAAGGGACCCATGAGTAAAGAAAGGATGTTGGGTCTGCTTAATATGAAGGAGGACGGGATTGCTCTGGCTGCAATTGAGGTCTTGGGAAGCCAATTCCAAGACAGGAAACTGAAGCGGAGGGCTAATGTCGATGTGATCTCCATGATCATCGCATGGGCATTACAATTAGGAGAGCATGAAAGGGAAGTGAAACGATGGATGGAGATTATATTTGATAATGAACTGTTGTTGGGTCTGGACTCCATCTTAGAATGGGCTGAACCAGGTGTGGGCTTTGATTATGAAGAATGTTTCGAGGATGAAAATGAGGGCAGAATTTATGGGACGGTGCCGTTTATGAGGTGGTGGGGGAAGGTTAACAAGGTCGCTTATCAAGCGGATATCGGCGCAAAATGGCAGTGACTGAAAGTTGAAATGGAGCGGGCTAGGGTTCGAATGGAAGACAGACACAGAGCAATCTATGTGGACGTGCCGAGGATGAAAAGAGGCCAGCGAGGAGGAAAAAAAGCAACAAAGGAGTGACTGAAAGAGCCCATGCAGCAAGACTTTTTTTGAAATTTTGAGTTTTGAAAGCGAAGAAATGATGAATTGAAAGGGCAAAGAGGTCTTATGGGGAAGAATTGAAATGTCTTTTTGAAGGGCTCAGAGTAATAAGGCTGGAGATTAAAGCAGAACGAGCAGGCCAAAGGAAGGAAGTGACTCGTGCCATGCGAACGGAGCAGGACAGAGGTAGTGTCGAAGTGGTTGGGCTGACGGAATATGACCTCAGCTATATAATTGGGGTTACAATTATGAATGTAAAGTCCTATGTTATGGACTGCTCCTTAGTAATTGTATTAGAAGAAGAATTTAGTGTTAGTTAGAAATTGTAAGGGAGAAATGATATTTTCAGTGAAGGCATACTATAGGTAAATGATGTTTGAATATCAATAAAAAACAACTGTTATAGATTAAAAAAAAAACAATACAATGCAACGTCTCCTTTATCCTCTCTTTTGTTATAGGGCAAATCATTTTTTCCAAATTTCAGCTAATACTCCTTAATAGAAATTAATTAATTTATTAACCAGTTAACTAATTAAAGGTATATCAAAGATATGTTATATATAGGTTTCAATCGCAACTTCATCCTCTTAAAACTAAATGAATCACAAAGCTATGTTACAAAATGAAAGCTTTGAGCTACTCACTGATTATAGGTCCAATACAGATACATGAGATGTCAGAAAAGAGTAAAAAAATGCAGTTGAATCCACGGAACTCTCATAATTTGTTACACTGCAAACAATCCCTCAAAAAAAATTTAAAATATGATCATTTGTACTATCTCATAACAAAGAGAAGCAGTTGTTTATAGTTGTCTTACAAAATCTAATAACAAACAACAACATCATTTAGTAAGTTGCTCTGATAGAAAATAGAAAATAGATTACTACTTTTATGCTTGTTCATTTACAAGTTATTTTATTATTTTTATCTTTTTTTATTTATATATTTGAACCTGCTATCAAGGTTTAAAATTGTTATTTTGTGTTATAATAACAAACAAAAAATCAAACTGAGATTTCATACCCAAACTCACAAACGTAAAGGTGGCACAAACTTAAAAGCATTTTTTGAGTACAACTTTAACATCTAAGGTTTCCACAGGAAGACATTTTCTAAATACTTCCGGACAGGTCAATTTTTTGCTCTCCTGTTTAATTGAACTGAGGGGTAAAAAGAACAGCTACTACATAACCAAACTTACCTGCACCCATTCTTGATAAATTCCTTCAAAGAAGTTGCCCTCTGAGTACTTTTCGCCTTGATTCCAAAAGCAATGCATAATGCCGTTAAAATCGCACTTTTTCCACCTGAAACCGTGTTACAGTACATTAATCCTACTCAATACCCACGAAATAAAAGAATAAAAACGATTAAACAGAAAACAAACAAACCACAGCACTTCATTAACTACATAAAATAATAATTTTAAACTACGAGGCCTTAAAATCGAAAAAAAAAGGTTATTAACAATTGACTCACTCCCGTTCTGGCCGGTAATGAAATTCACCCATTCGCTGAACTCTATCTGCAAGCTGCTGTGGCACATGAAATTCTCCACGCGGATCCTCAAAATAGTACCAGCGCCTCCCCTTTGGCTACTGCTTACCGGAAATTCTTCCGGTATGTCCTCCATCACAAGCCAACGTGCAACAAAAGGAAATAAATACAAAAATGCTCCAATTATAAGGGTTTGGGATTAGGGTTTCAACGCATAAAACCCCAAACACCCTGTTTCAGAAAATATTAGAAAGCAATTTAGAGTTTGAAGAATTAAAAAGAAGAAAGAAATTAATATGAACTGAAAGCATAAACTTTTCCCTCACCCTTGGTTGTAGTATCGCTGAAAACCAGCTAAATTTCCATTGTTTTATTTAATCTGTTCAGCTCGGCTTGCTGTTATTGTTTTTCAAAAGCATTGTGACAGTAGCGACGTCCAGTGTTCTAAGTCGTGGCGGGAATCGGACACCGACTGTGAAGGAGACTTTTAGTTCAGTTTGAGTAATATTAATTTAAGTCGTTTATCAAAGATTATAAATTGTTAAGGGAAAATACTCTCTCCTTACACTACAAAAATTTATAACGATAATCAGCCATGAATAATAAAATTAGAAGTAATTGGGCAGCATTAAAAAATAATTTTTAAATTCAAATTGGTTCAAAAAAATTAGGGTTTGTTGGTCAATCAAGATGTGTTTTATGTGAAAACAAAAACGAACAAGAGCTGTGCTACAGCAGGAGTCCAGCCTAATAGTAAAAAAATAAATATTGTTTGAATAGATTGAACAAGCATTGGCATAAGTAAATGATAAGAACATAGAATAATGAAATAGAAAATTAGAGGAAAGTGTTGTTTGAACATAAATAGGTACAATATTATTTTAAATCAATTGACTTAAATAATTTCATTTATATGATGACTTAAAATTTTCTTAATGAAGGAGATTAGGGATTATATATATATTTCAAAAAAATTATTAATTTAAAATAAAGTATATAATAAAATTTAATAACWTTTATAAAATTTAATTAACTTATATAATAAATTTTATAATTTAATTCTTAGTCCTTTCCTTTCTCCATACTACTAGTTATATATATTATATAGCATATAATATATAGAGAGAAAGTCTAGATATATGGAGACTTTAATTTACTTTAAAAAAATAAAACTTAAATACAATCAA
>MU225845.1:562065-574889 GCA_018584345.1 Thuja plicata
GCAAGGCACTTTAAACATTGGAAATCATGTTTAATATTTTGCAAAGGCACAATTTTTAAGGCAAACTAATAGCTATAAATCACTTGAAAACATTAGTCTCAGCCTATAAATAGGCTGGACTAATAAGTAGACCAGATTTTCTTAATTGTCCCTTGACTCAACCATGTTGGTTTTGGTTGTGTGTTAAATTAGGATGGATTATATTCCTAATCATATGGAATTCTATGGATCACCTCACCTTCATTACTAATGTGGGAATCATGGGAAGAGGGGAATTGAAGAATCTTTCAAGGTAAGAAAATGGCATGGGAAACCTTAATTAACAAAATTGAGGTGGCAAATAATAAACTAGTAACATACTCTCCCAAAGAAGCTCAATTTACTAATTGGGATGGGAAGATAATGAATTTGTGGTATGGATTGAAAATTACTCCCTTCTATGTGAAAGGGAGAATAACAAGTAAACAAACTAGAGCACAAAGCATATTGGTTCCGCCAAAACAAGGATGGTATAAATTAAATGTTGATGGATCCTCTCAAGGGAGTCTGGAAACTGCATGAGTTGGATGTGTAATACATTATTGGGATGGCTCAGTTTTAGCTAGATTAGCCAAACCTATAGGAAAAGAAACAAATAATGTGGCAGAAATGAAGGCACTAATAAAAGGCCTTATTCTATGTAAAGATCCAGGAATTCAAAAGGTTGAGCTTGAAGGTGACTTGGTTATAGTTGTAATGCCCCGCCAAGGAACCCTTGGAACATAAGGTAATACATGCACTAATAAAAAAGTTTAAAATGTTGACATACACATCAATAACATAAGAGCAACATAGAACAACTCATAAACAAGATGAAACCTAACAACAATCGTCACGTAATCATGCACAAGTGGAAGTCTTCACATGCCTCCAAGGGTTCCAAGACAACTTGACACGCACTTGTAGAACGGAATACACATGCTCACAAGATTGCCTAATATGATCTCGGACAACATCCAACGAGGTACATGAGGCCAAGATGGCAATGACTCATGACATACTAGTAGAGGAGACTAAATCAATCCTCTGAATCTATCTAAACAAAGATTCATTTGAACACCAAAGGAAAGTGTTCCTACAATGATTAATCATACACTTTTCCTTGCTTTCTAACTATCGAGAAACCAATATGAATCCTCGTAAAAGTAGGCCAAGTCACACAACAACCGAAAGAAGTTACCAAAGATCACTAAGGCAACAAACTAGGTAGAGGCGCCAAAGTAGGCAGAGATGTCGATCCACAGAGAGGACAATTACCATACGCAAACGTCGATCACAAGAATTCACTTCCTGTAGTGTCTTAGTCAAGATACTCAGAGACATCAAATTGTAGGATGTAGGCACCGAAATGCATCAACAATAGTTCATCATATGCAAATGCCAATTGGAAGTTTGTAAAATTTTCAAGACAGAAAAGTCTTAGACCAGAGAGACAAAGATGTCACTCTGCAAGATAGAGATGTTGATCAATACAAATGTCAAAGCACAAGTGCAGACGTCGATATGAAAGCTACTCTGATTTTAAGAAAATTTAGACAAAATCCTATGTCGACGCCAACATGCAGCTAAAATACAACTAGTTCCACATCAGGGAGTACCAGATACACGAGATCGAGGCCATGATTACTTAATAATAGCATAATGAGCATAAAAATACGAACACCTAGAACATGATATCTAAAATAGTATAAACATTAAAAGAAGGCAAGGGATAGAGATGAGCACATCATGCTCTGTATTGTAGCCACTGGATCCACTCTGCCACCTAAATTTTTGTCTCCAACTAAACCATGTGACCCAGCCTTCCATGCTCGCAAAGATAGTCGCATAACCGAAACAAACGTAATGCACTAACAAGTAGGCTCACTCACACATCATACAAGTGCAACAATCAGGGGGTTGGTATACAATCCCAATGAAATCACTAAGACTAAAGTACATGTCATAACACTTAATAAATATTATTTAAATTAATATCATTGCAATTTTCTCTAAGGCATGAAAAGCCTTAATACTTCACAACACATTAAACACAAGAATTTCAATAAATAAACAAGGCAAAAAAAATATGCCTTATACCGTGGTTATTAGGGCAAAAACCCTAACTCAAAGCCCAACATCATTTCATTTTAATTTCATTCTTATTCTCTATGGGCACGACCACGTCTTGCTTGGAGTTTTCAAATGGAGGGTTTTGTGAAGGATTTTCATGTTGCAGGTCGTTATTATTTGCAAGTTAGTTTTTCACATTTGAAGCTCTGTTTTTGCATGCAAACAATGGAAAAGCCTTTATCTCATCTCTGTACTTGAAGAAAAGATAACTTATATTCACTATCCTTCCATATCCATTGATATTTTGTATTTGTATAATTTCGGCTTCCACAGAGATTTTCATTATTCTGTATATTTGGCACTAAGACTTTGCATGTTTGTTCCTCATGTACATGTTGTGATTCTTGTAGGTTGATAGTTTGAAACCCCTTGTGCTTTGTTTCACTGTCTGCACTCATGGTCGTGGCCTACACAAGCTTTTTTACTGTTATATAATACATGAGATCCCCTAACAGAGATTTTAAGGGATTTGTGAGTAGATAAGTTTATCACAAACTCAATGTTCATCATGTATGTCATTTGAAATCTATTTTTTTTCTATTAATAATAGTTCAAAAAATATGATCATAACATAACTATATCAGCACCATGAATGTATCTAAAAACAAGAAAATAGAAAAGCATTTGTTCCTCAACTATAAATAGGGCCAACAATATGTTATATCTCATTACATTGTATTTACGTATCAAAATCTAATAACTATCCAGAACCAAAAAGAAACCCTGATCAGAACGGTAATCAAGAGTCTCGTGACCCAATTATGTTGTTGCTACACTCGTCATGATCCATGTCTCTAAAGGGGGATTAAATGCAGGAGGGACATTCTGTTGGATGATATCAGTTTTGGTTCCTGATCATGTTGTTGATATTCATGTTTTGTCACTGATGTCAACATATATTTCTTTGAAGAAGAAAGACTGGCTACTTAACAAGAATGAGTGTACAGACACTGTACGGATGATTCAAAATGATCAAATTTGGACTTATACAAAAGGATGAGTGCTGAACATATTCCTAAGGTCGCTTGACTTTATATTACCTATTGTGTATGTTACAATTGATTTAGTGAAGACTGGTTTTTTGAACTGTAACTGTGATTCTGGACAGAGAAGGTCTCTGTGTTGCGGGTATATCTTTCTGGCGAAGATATTTCAAAACTTGCGAGCTTACTAATGGACAACCGACATATGATAGAGTAATGGGTTGAGTTTGATTGTTGATTGGATACTGACGACATTAGTTGCAGCGTGTATTTTGGAGAAGACCTATTTCCTGGCCGACTTCAGACATGTAGTGTGTGAAATTAATTGAGAGCATGAATTTCAGATCTGAAAGTATATGTAATGAATTGTAAATGTTGTATACTTGTTATAGATACCGTGTGTATCTTAGCAAGGGGCTGTGTAATGATTTGTATGATGGAAAGCCTTAATTGGCCGACCTAATGAATTATTGTAAGAGGGTATATATGAAAGATAAATTATTGTGAAGAAGTGTGATAGAGAAAATAAAGAGAAGTGTGGAAGCTGCGAAGCTTGTTGAATGCTAGATACAAAGCAGAGTTGATACATCATTGGAACTGACAAAGCAAAGATAGTTGCTATTAGACAGTTCGCTGAAATGTGTATTTGCTTTATACACTTGATTCGGATTGTGAATCCTTGAGGGTGGCTTTAACCTTCTTTGGGCAGTGTGCCTTGGCAGTGAGCCTACTATTTTATTTGACTCCTAATAGGGACTGTGTACTGTAATGTTATAACAAGCTCCTAACAAAGCTAATATCTTTTAACAGGGATCTAGTACTATACTCTTAGTACATTATTTGTGGGTGTTAATTCCCATCGGGGTTTTACATTTAACAAGGTTTCCTCGACAACAAATATTGTGTTATGGTGTTGTCTATTACTGTGTTATTATTTACATTTGCAGATTTGGTTTATAAAGTATAAAGTTTAATAATCTAGATTACAACTGATTCACCCCCCCTCTCAGTTGTCTTGTGGACTGCTATTCCTAACAATTGGTATAAGAGCTATTGGTCCTCAGAGAGAAAGTTTAACAGCTTGAGGTGATCTTGAAGATGACTTATTACAGGAAGGATAGTCCAAAGGTTGACTCTTAAAACTTTGACAGTTGGCAGAACAAGATGAGAACACATTTGCTATGTCTAGGAATTGATTACTAGATGATAACAAAGAAGAAGGAAAAGATAGCGACTGAGGATGAATTAGAGAAAGCAAGTGAATATCAAAAGAAGTTATTCTCATACAATATGGTTGCAAGGGAATCTCTAATCAGCACATTGTCAGAAGGAGAATTTACTGAAGTAAAGGACTTGGACTTTGCACATGAAATTTGGTTAAGACTAGAAGCACTACACGTTGGAGACAGATTTACAAAGCAAGCAAAGTCACAGAACTGGAAGACAAATATGGAATCACTGAAGATGAGAGAAGACGAGAACATCCAAGCATATGCACAAAGAATTACTGAGGTAGTTACTAGTATTAGGAACTCTGGAGGAACTTACAGTGAGGAAGAAGTGATTACAAAGATACTCAAATCTTTGACACCTGCATATAGAACCAAGGTTCAGGCTATAGAGGAGATCATACCTTTGACACCGAACTTCACCAAAGAGATGTTGATTAGCAAGCTAACTACATTTGAAGCCGCAAAATTGGGAGACACTCTACCTAAGGTTGAGTCAGCATTCAAAGCAACCATGCACAAAAGCAAAATAATCTTACCTGGAAATGCAAGCACAAGCAATAATGATCTAAGAGAAGAACTTGGAGCCTATACTGATGAGTGAGAACAAATACACGAAGAAGAAAGAAAGCTAGATGAAATTGTTGCACTGATTGCCAGAAGAGAAAAGAGAGGTAAGGGTAAGTTTAAAGTCAAACTACCTTTGAAATGTTTTTCATGTAACAAAATTGGTCATTTTGCATCTAGATGTCCTACAAGAATTCTAAAGCACAAGCCTAAGTTTTTCAAGTCTAAGTTCTCAAAGGATAAGGAATATTATCATGCTAGTGAAGGTGTATTTGATGATGAGGATGGTGATTATGATGAAATTGGATTTATTGCTATTAAGGATGATGAACCTATGCATGAAGAAAAAGCATTAGTATCTTGAGTTGAAAAGAAATCTGAATGGGTCATAGATAGTGGTTGTTCACATCATATGACTAGAGATAAAAATAAGTTTGTGAGTTTGAAAAGACATGATGGTGGTGTTGTTAGATTCGGTGACAATACTCCTAAATTTATTATTGGAATTGGATCTATTTCCTTGGATGGAAAGACTAACACTGACAATGTATTACTTGTTGATGGACTTAAGCACGATTTGTTGAGTGTTGGACAGCTAGTGGACAAGGGTTATCAACTAAACTTCATAAATGGAAAATGTTCTATCAAGAGAAAAATAAGAGACTTGATAGCATCTGGTACTAAATCTAGAGGTAATGTATTTGAATTCAACACATCTGAACCTTCTTGTTTTGTTACAAAGTTTGATGACAGTTGGTTGTGGCACAAAAGATTTTTTCATGTTAATTTTGATAACATTGTGAAGGCAAGTATGACAAAAGCAGTAAGAGATCTACCTAGAATTGTAAATCCATCTAACGCTATGTGTAGAGAATGTGTTATGGGGAAACAAACTCGAAGCACTTTCAAGAGCAAAGATTATTCAGCAAAAGGGAAGTTGGATCTGGTGCATACATATCTATGTGGTCCTACGAGAACAAGATCATACTATGGTGAAAGGTATTTTATACTTTTTGTTGATGACTTTTCTAGAATGGCGTGGGTTACATATTTGAGAGAGAAATATGAAGCATTTGACAAGTTCAAGTTGTTCAAAGGGAGAGTTGAGAATGAATCTGGTTTAAAGATGAAATGTTTGAGATCAGACAGAGGAGGAGAGTTTACATCAGAACTATTTAATACATATTGTGAAGAAAATGGAATACATAGACAGACTTCAACTCCTAGAACTCCACAACAGAATGGGATAGCAGAGCGAAGAAACAGATCCATATTAGATGCTGCAAGGACTATGTTGCTGGAAGGAAATGTATCGCATGTTCATTGGAGGGAAGCAATTGGCACTGCTGTGTACACATTAAATAGAATTCAGATCAGAGAAGGTACAAATAAAACTCCTTATAAATTATGGTTTGATCATGCACCTACTATGAAATATTTTAGAATATTTGGTAGTAAATGTTATATCAAAATAGATGATGAGATAGGAAAGTTTGATATTAGAAGTGATGAAGGAATCTTTCTTGGTTATTCCACTAAGAGTAAAGCATACAAATGTTTTAATTTGAGACTGAGAAAACTAATTGAAGGCGCCAATGTGAGGATAGATGAAAATTTTCAAATTTAGAAAAGAATGTATGATTGTGGTAAGATAGCAGAATCAAGAGAAGTTGTTGCTGAACCTGAAGAACCCTTGATGATCGAGAATGAGGTTGAAGAAGAAGAACAAGCAGAAGCTACTGAGACATTAAAGGCACCAAGGTATGTCAAGAAAAATCACCCTGAAGACCAAATTATTGGTGATGCAAGCAAAGGCATGATGACTAGATCTAAAGTTAGAGATGAGATTTGTTTGATTTCTCAAGTTGAACCAAAGACTATTGATGAAGCTTGTAAAGATGAAGCTTAGACTAAAGCCATGGAAGAAGAACTAGAACAGATAAAGAATAACAATAGTTGGGAATTGGTTCCAAGACCTAAGAACAAAAATGTGATTGGCACTAAGTGGTTTTCAGAAACAAAATGGATGAGGAAGGCATGGTGGTAAGAAACAAGGCTAGACTGGTATGTAAAGGCTACTCACAACAAGAAGGCATAGACTATGAAGAAACATTTGCACATGTTGCTAGATTGGAAGTTGTGATACTATTCCTTGCTTATGTTGCACATAAAGAATTCAAAGTGTATCAGATGGATGTGAAATCAACATTCTTGAATGGTAATCTAGAAGAAGAAGTGTACATTGAGCAACCTAATGGTTTTCCTTCGACAGATAATGAAAACGTGGTTTTCAAACTGAAGAAGGCACTATATGGACTGAAACAAGCACCAAGGGCATGGTATGCAAGACTGGATAAACATATACTTCATCTTGGTTTCATAAAAGGTAATGCAGACAGTAATTTATATTTAAGAGTTGATGAAGATGAAATATTAATCATAGAATTTTTTGTTGATGATATCATTTTTGGAGGAAATGATAAAACGAGTAAGAAGTTTGCTAAAGAAATGGAGAATGAGTTTGAAATGTCAATGATTGGTGAGATGAAATTTTTTCTTGGTTTGTAGGTTAATCAGAGTAAGAATGGCATATTTATATCTTAGATCAAGTATCTTATGGAAATGTTGAAGAAATTTGGAATGGAAGATTGTAAACCTATTGGTACACCCATGGTGACAGGGAACAGACTAACTAAAAATGATGAGACTCAAAGTGTTGGGCAGACTAAGTACATATCAATGGTTGGAGGTCTACAACATTTGACATACACTAGACCAGATATTACCAATGTAGTTGGAATTGTGGCTAGATATCAGACAGATCCTAAAGAGACACATTTTGCTGCTGTGAAAAGAATTTTCAGATATTTAAAAGGAATAGTAGAGTATGGATTATGGTATGAAAAATCTGATGATTTTACATTGCAGGCTTTTACTGATGTTGATTGGGTAGGTAATGTGGATGATAGGAAGAGCGCAAGTGGTGGTGCATTTTTCCTTAGAAAGATGTTGGTTTCTTGGTTGAGCAAGAAGCAAAACTGTATTGCTCAATCTACTACTGAGTCAGAATATGTTGTTGCTGCAATAAATTGTACACAAGTTATTTGGATGATACAAATGTTGAAGGACATCAGAATAATTTTCAAAGAACCAGTGGTTATCCATTGTGAAAACACCAGCACAGTGAATATGTCAAAGAATCCTGTAATGCATTCAAAGACTAAACATATTTACATCAGGTATCATTTCTTAAGGGAGAAGGTAGCAAATAGAGAGATTAAACTGGAGTATATTATCACAAAGGAACATATAGCAGATATATTTACTAAACCTCTACCAAAAGATGCTTTTGAATATCTCAGAGGCATGCTTTGGGTGATATCCCCTCCCAGTGAAAAGTAAATGATGTAGTTGTGCATCAGCCCAGTGGATCTCAGAGCTATATCATTCTCTGGACTTGATGTATGGATCTACTCCTTAGGGGGAGTGATCGCAAGAGAATACTATGGAGTACATTTGGGTGATCTTGCACTTAGTTGATTGGACATGAAGATTTGAAAAAGCTACATCTTATAGAAGACTACAGATGAATTATGGCACCCTTTGCCATTGCTGCCAAAGGGGGAAGAAAACTATGAGAAAACCCCTACTATTTTGGGGAGATTTGTGTTGAAGATATTGAGAAGATTGTATTGAGAGTGAGTACTTTTGGGTTGATACATATGGATTTTCCCATATGTTGCCATCAATGCCAAAGGGGGAGATTATTGGATGATATCATTTTTGGTTCCTGGCCATGTTGTTGATATTCATGTTTTATCACTGATGTCAACATATATTTCTATTAAGAAGACAGACTGGCTACTTAACTGGAACGAGTGTACAGATGCTATACGGATGTTGTACGGATGATTCAGAATGATCGAAGTTGGACTTATGCAGAAGGATGAGTGCTAACCTTATCCCTAAGGTTGCTTGACTTCATATTACCTATTGTGGATCTTACAGTTGATTTAGTGAAGACTGGTTTTCTGGACTGTAACTGTGATTCTGGATAGAGCAGGTCTCTGTGTTGCGGGTATATCTTTATGGCAAAGATATTTTAGAACTTGCGAGCTTACTAATGGACAGCCAACATATGATAGAGTAATGGATTAAGTTTGACTGTTGATTGGATACCGATGACGTCAGTTGTGGCATGTATTCTGGAGAAGACCTATTTCCTGGCCGACTTCGGACATGTAGCGTGTGAAATCAATTGAGAGCGTGAATTTTGGATCTGAAAGTATATGTAATGAATTGTAAATGTTGTATACTTGTTATAGATACCGTGTGTATCTTAGCAAGGGGCTATGTAATTATTTGTATGATGGAAAGCCTTAATTGGATGACCTAGTTAATTATGTATTAGGAAAGCTTAACTGGTCGACCTAATGAATTATTGTAAGAGGTTATATATGAAAGATAAATTCTTGTGAAGAAGTGTGATAGAGAAAAGAAAGAGAAGTGTGGAAGCTGCAAAGCTTGTTGACTATTGGATACAAAGCAGAGTTGATACATCATTGGAACTGACCAAGCAAAGACAGTTGCTATCAGACAGTTTGTTGGAATGTGTATTTTCTTTATACACTTGATTCAGATTTTGAATCCTTGAGGGTGGCTTTAACCTTATTTGGGCAGTGAGCCTACTATTTTCTTTGACTCCTAACAGGATATGTCTCCTAATAGGGACTGTGTACTATAATGTTATAACAAGCTCCTAACAGAGCTAATTTATTTTAACAGGGATACTATACTCTCCATACATTATTTGTGGGTGTTAATTTCCACCGGGGTTTTACCTTTAACAGGGATTCCTTGACAACAAATATTGTGTTATGGTGTTGTTTATTGTTGTGTTATCATTTACATTTGCAGATTTGGTTTATAAAGTATAAAGTTTAATAATCTTGTGGACTATTGTTCCTAACACATTCACATTAGCTTCCCAACTTAGTGCATCAGGTGTAACTTCTTCCTTACTCTTTATCTTTTCTCACTCCACATCGATGCCTTTATCTTGAATGAATTGGTTCAAAATATCCAACTCTTTCTTGTCCAACATGTCTTTGTAGGTATTTAAATAATGTGCATATCAAATATCATATTTGTAGATGATCAGATCTTCTTCTCGTACAAAGATCATAAACCTACTTTTAGACATTTCTAGAACTGTTGAAACCTGTGACATAATATTGTGATGTGTGAGTTTATTGCTAAACCCAATAAGTTATCTTTTCTAGTCTTGAAAAACCTCGTCATTTCTCTGCTTCCACAAAAACCATAAGATCTCATCTGACAAAACAAACCAAAAATATTTCATTTTAGCATCAAAATAATCAACAAACCTAGCTAAGACCTCAAACCAAGAGTGACTAGGATGAGCATTCCAAATAATGGGAGACCCTAGGAATAGAGACCCGACCAAAGAAGCAAACTTACACTAAAAAAAATGTGTTCAACAATTTTAGGTACATTGCAAAGAGAATAAGAAGGAGGAATAATATCCACAACAGACAGGACAAAACCAACAACAATTTTCTTGACCAGTAATAACCAACAGAAACAAGATTTTTCTGGTTTAAGGGGTTGATGCCATAAAAAGTCAAAAACAAGATGTCATTTAGAATCCAATGAGTTTAAGGCCCAACACCAAATGATCCACTTTAGAATAGAATAATTTTCCTCTAACATGTCATATCTGTTTAGTAGAAACATCCATTAACAAAGTACCATCCTGCCATTTCAATTGCTTCAAAAAGGATTCACAGTTGTATATTTTACCCAAAAAGAAGTTGTCAGTTGCTTTAACTATCAAAGTGTATGTATTTTTTTTAGAATGTGGGATCCCATATTTGTTTTTTAATTCCTCCCATGTCCCTAGTCTATTTTTAATTAGGACATCTCTGATAAAGAGATACTACTTGCATTCCAATGTTTAGCAGAGCAGCTTTGTGCTAAAGCAAGGGGTTCGTTATTCATAGTGATTCCCCACCACAAGGAACAATAACTAAGAAAGTAGGAGGTCCTCCTACAACACCTTTGGAACATAAAAATCTCCTCACCTAGGACCGTGATTTCCATAATGAGGCAAATATATTAAACCCAAAAACTTTAAATTCAAACTCCCCCATAACAATATCACAAAGTGAAAGGTCTTTCCACTGTTTATCTTATTTGACAGAGGATCTCGAAATATTATTCCTAATAAGTACGTTCCAAGGCTCATTTCCATGCAATGACTTGAAAAAACATTTGGAAGCCAAGGCAACATCATGGGCATTCAAATATCTAACTCCCAATCCCCCAAACCTTTTGGGAAAACAACACCATCCCACTTAACACAATGCCTTTTCTTAAAACCCAATCCATCGACCACAAAAAATCCCCCATGATCCTATCTACATTATTCACTTGATAATTTGCAAATAACCATGATGAAGAGTAGTAGATAGTATGAGAAGCCAAGAATTTTTGAAGTACCTGTACTCTACCTGCCAGGGATAATAAATGATTTTACCACTTCAAATATTTCTTCTCAATTTTAGCAAAAAGCCAATTCCACGTATCTTTTATGGATGGTTCAATAGCAAAGGGAATCCCCAAATATCTTAAAAAGGTCGAGGTACCAGGCCATACCCATCCACGAGTAATAATCCATTATGGAGCGTTATTTGTCCAATCAATAACTATGGATATATGTGGGTCCACCTTTGCACTAGAGGCCAAACAAAAGAATTGCAACATATTGAAAACATTATCAAAATTACCAACTAAAAGTTCCATGAACACAGCTATGTCATCAACAAATTGAGCATTAATCAATTCATCGTGGTTAGGGAGAGTAATCCCTTTTATTGGAGGCCCAAGTTTAGAGGATCCGAGGATGTAAAATAGTGCATCAATTGCAATCACAAATAATGTCAGAGAAATATGACAACCTTGTTTGATGGATATTTTCAAAGGAATTGAATCAGATAGATCTCCATTCACATCAATAACTATGGAAGAATATTTAAATGATATGGGAACCTGTTTACATAAGTACGATGAAAATACAAAGGCCTTTAACTTTCCAAGCACAAAAGGTCATTCAATCCTGTCATAAGCTTTTTCAAAATCTATCAGAAACATTGAAACATTTTGTCCATCAAACTTAGCCCAATGAAGAGCTTCCCAACTTGTGATCGAATTTTCAAGTATATATCTGCCCTTAATAAACCCAATCTAGGTAACAGAGATAATATGGTTTAGTAATCCAATAATTCTTCTAGAAAAGACATTTGCAATAATCTTATAAGACAGGTTAAGAAGAGTAATCAACCTCCAACTTGTGACCTTTGTTTTATCTCCATTTTTTGGAAGTAGCTTTATCACACCTTTGTTAATATTTTCTCCTCGAGATCCCTATTTGAATGCATCCTCATATAGAGAAAATAGTTCCAAAGTAATCCATTCAATATCCTGTTTGTAAAATTCAATAGGGAGTCCATCTAATCCTTGTGATTTTCCATTGGGTAAAGCCCTTGTGGCATCTTCCGTTAGATTTGAGGAAAACACAAATCCTCCCAAGAACACCTACATGCAATACTGTCACATAAAGAAGCAAGAAACACAAGACAGAAGAACAGCTATGGAGGCCAAAAAGCCAGAGGAGACATCGTATGCAACAAAAAATAATATATTAACAATATGTTTCTATGAATTACAATGTGATGTAAAAACTCTGTAATGAAAACTAAGAAGTGAATCCTTATAAAAGGAATCACAAAACCCTAAAAAGGAAACCCTAAGGTTAGCTTAAGCAACTAGAGTGAATAGGTGAGTTAGTAATTAGATCATAATGATTTAATTA
>MU225845.1:580151-635656 GCA_018584345.1 Thuja plicata
CCTACTAATAGATGGAATTAGAAATCATATCCTGGTTTTGATATAATAAGGTTTTGAGTCAAATTCCAATTCCCCAAGATGCAAAACTGGGATTTCAAAACCTGATTTTGTGATAATAAGGTTTTGAATCAAATTCCAATTCCCCAAACAAACGGGGCCTAAAGGAAATATGTTCAGACGGACAATAAAACTCACACTTACGACCATAAAGAACAAGAAAAAAAATTTAAAAAATGAAATAAATCAATGCAATGAAAGGAATAACAAAAAAATTGCATGTACGCACCAAAGAAACAGTACAACCCAAGTGCCAGCAAAGGAGAGTACAGAGCTCGAAGAAGGTGATGTGTCTCTTTGCCTCCCCTTGCTCATACCAACTTGCAAAGCACTAAGATCTCTCTGATATCTATATGTTCCCTTTGACATTTGAAATCTTTGTCAAATGAAGCAATGGATATATATTTATTAATGTCTTGATAATCTATGTTTGCTTATTAGATACATTATCAGAATCTTAAAAAATATTGTGCTATGTTGGTACCTTCATTGTTTCATCATTGTTGATTTATAACCTTAAAGAGCACAACAATACTTCACGTTTGATGACTAATATGTTTTTTCATGATCATCCTTAACAAGGAGTGTGATTTGCATCTTTTCTAATGAGTATATGGTCTATGCTATATGACATTGTGATGAGTACCTTGTAAGGTTGATTACTATTTATAATATTCATCCATCACAATATTTATCCTCCCGTAAATGTATACTGCAACATTTGTATATGGTAATGAACATGTAATCTTTATTGCTCTTGATTTTGTTGACGGTCACTTCCCACTATTATGAAATAATTGTGTTCATCATAAGCATTACGAATCTTTGGGTATGAGTTTCATAACTCTCTGTGATCCTTTATGAAAATAATGAAGAATGGCTTCCATGGCATCATTTGATAAATATTCTAGCAATCTATGCTTGATGTTACAGTGAATTCATTTGTCATGCAAGGGACTACTATTCAAGCATATGCCTTATTCATGATAACAAGGCACTAATTTTATGAGCATTATCTTCAAGTGTGAATGTCACCATGACTCTTGATAACATGTCTTTATTCTCTTTATAAAAATGTTGCTCCTTCACAATACTATGACCATGATATTGATTTCTATTCATATTAATAACAATACTCTATTGTTGTTATTGTGTGTTGTTCATTGATATTCTTCTTACTTATAAGTTTCCTCACTAAAAAGCATGTTGTTAATACATGAATACCTTTACTTCTCGTATAGATATTCCATTACCCCTCATGGTGTATTTGTTGATAATGCTAGTTATTCCTTTTATATATCATCTTGTCACTCTCTAATAGAGGTACCCATGACTGCATTGTTGTACTTTGTTTAATAATTCAAAATAGTGGTGATCTTTGTAGATGAAACATAGAAATATATGTTGTATTTAAGAACAAAAGGTTACTCACTTGATGGAGCAAAGAAAAACTTGTTCAAAACAACAAACCACAACTTTAGTTTTTATTCTTTATTGTTCCTTTAATCATCATCTTTCACCTTGTAAAAACACAATATGATATGATACACTCCTGACACCATCTTGACAAGATTCTTTAATTGCACTTGGTATCTTGTAGCTTATCATGGCATAAAATTTGATGTGCTCTTGTATCTGCATATCTACAATTTAATTAGCACGCTGAGCTCAACCCTCATGGGAGCCACATTTTACCCCACATATTGTTTATCATGATACATGCACCTCTTCCTTTATATGAAACAAAACATTAGATAAATGAAGTGAAATTTTGTTTCTCTACTTTCCCATTTGATGTTTTGGAATAGTTGACTCAGTGTTATGTGCAAAACCATCTTGTAATTGTTTTATGATTTCATATGAATGGAATAGCATCCGAAGATCTAAAAAAATCTTTGTATCATTATTGCAGGCACTTATGGAGTTTTAAGGTGACAAGATTGGAAGGTGGCCATCAACAGAAGCATCTACAAATCTCCAGGCAATGATGAACTACTTACTCCTTCATATGTCTTTTCATTTCTCAATTGTATGATTATTTTGTACATATCATTTAGTGAGCTAATCCCATGGCTTGTGTGGGACGTCATACATTTGATTTATGAATGAAAGTAACTCTTTTCAAATATAATTATTGTATGATTCATGTCTTGTTATAAATAATTGCATCAGGTAAACAATTACATATTTAATTTTATAATTTGCATTCATCCCTAATTTTCTCTACAGAATTTTCCTCTTGGAAACACACTTATAAATAATAGACAATGCACTCTTAAAAATATAAAACCTAACCTACTTCACTTGATTGAGCTAGAAATAAAAAATGGGTAATATTTTTGGCGACATCTGCTAGATGTTTGTCTGCTAAGCATATCAAACTAGTTGCCTTTACAAGTCCATTGGACACAGAGTTAAAACACCTAACAGAAACACTCAAAGACCACCTTTTACATTTGTTTTAACTCACTTCACTTGTTTCGAGTCATTGTTATTCCATTGAATTGCTATGTATAATGTATGTCAGTGGACTCAGGAGCTCATTGTAACCTATGATACTTATCTGTTTGATTGAATAATAATGCCTTACTATAGAGCACCTTTAAACTGAATACTATTATAATTTGTTATATTTCTATGAGAAGACATGTATTGTGTATGACAGAGAATAGGGGTATTATCTATTTCATATAATGGATATCTAACCCATAGAGTTATGATGTATTATCATGATATACCTCCTTATTCACCTGTTGAACTCAAAAACCACTAACTATGCAAGAAAAACACTTCTCAGATGATTTATAGGTTGTTTACTAGGTCCATGTCAAGTTTCAGGTTTTTACATGATGATTTGAGTAAGTTATGAGATCACAGATGGTGACTGGCTACTCTACTGTCTGCCAGTGTAACAGATGTGTAGAGATTGGCTTCACGCACGTGCATAGGCTGAGATCTTTGGTCACACAATAGGAAATATGTTTAAGACATGGTGATGTGTCTTCCACTCAAAGGGTTCATGATTCTGAAAGGCCCGCGAGGCATTTTCAAGTATTATAGAAGAAGGTGACAATGTTCTTGGGGGATACCATAGAATGATGACAAATTTGTTAGCTGGGATGGATTTGATTGTTTGTTTGAAATTTATGATGCATAAGGATATTCTTAGATTATGTGTTTGTTGAGTTGACCATTCACATTGATTATGGTGATCAAGTTTGGAGGATTTATTCATATGTGATAAGATTTCTTATGTTCTTAGCTGACTTGATTAGTAAAAATTTTTATGGGTGATCGATAAAATGTTTTATGGTAGAGTTATGATCTCAAGGTGGTTATGAAGGATCTAATCTATGTTTGGCTAACATGCTTTGATTAGGATTGTTGATTTTGGTGCAGTGAGATGAAAATTGAAATTTAGGTTTTTGTTGACTTGTTCTTGGTATGAGGGTTGATGAATTAGGGAAAAGTGTGTGGTTGCGCAAGAGAAGGATTGATCGTGGAGACCAGGGATTTATTGAGAATTATTTGTGTAGATCTAGTGAAGATTGAATTTCTAATTTGAAGGAGTCAGAGAGAATTGCAACATGGATCTGATTGTATTTCAATGGAACTAACCAAGGCATAATTAGATGCTACTATACAATTTAGAAATTCATCAGATTGCAGTCTGATTTGTGTTTGTAATAAATAAATCTTCCTTAGGGTTGAAACCCAAGGCAGTTTGAGTAGTGAGCTCTAGCCAATATGCCTAAATAAACTTGCATTCCTCATTTGTAATAATTGTATACTTCTAACAAGTTATTAGTCTTATTTGTAATAAGCTTATAACCTAATTTGGGTTTCCACAATAAAAATCCTTGTGTTGTGTTGTGGATATTTTTTGATTTGTGTATACATGTTTTTTTATTCTAAATCATAGACAAGGGTTTTATCCATAAGGATTTCAAGGTTTAATTAAGGGTTTAAGGGTTTTAAAGAGTTAGAGTTTTTGGTGCAACTAATTCACCTACCCACTCTTATTTGCTTGTTGCCTTATTTCCTACACATAGTTCTACCCTCTTCATCTTGATCAACAAAAGAAGGGAGTTCATCAAACCAAACAGTCAAATCTTTTATTTCATCCCATTGTCCAAATCTTATTGATATTGGCATCAACGGGAGTTATTTATATTCAACAAATAATGGGAGCTCTTCAAAAAAATTATCTAGCACTTCATGTTGAACCTCATTGTCTTGTGGCATAACTTGCTGCTCCAACTTATTAAATTCATCATCATGCTACAATAAATATGAATTGTCTTCAAATGAAAGTTGAAATTGTGTGAAACTTATAGTATTGAACCTTGGAGCCCCTTATTCAAAGAATGGGTTTGGAAAAGAGCCAATTAAACCTGCCTCTAAATTCTTATCTTGGACAAACATTAGCTTCATCTGGTTCTCCTTTATAGCCTCTTCTCTTGCCACACTTGCTTCATACTTCTTTCTTTGCATGTCCAACAATTGTTGATGGAGAAAAGCATGGTAAGCCAACTCCTCCTTCTGTAAATCAACTTCCCGATGCCTCTTGATCTTAGATAGCTACTTGGCCAAGTCTAGAAACAAACCTTTCATTTCACCAATCCCCATATTCTCCTAGTTCAGAGACTGACTAGAAACATCATCATGTTGCTTGGGCTTGAAATTTCTTTCTCGAGGATGGTGATGTGCATAGGTAGGCTTCTGGTAAATTGGTGCAGGGGTGGGAAGTGTTGGAAGTCTAATATGGGAAAGCAATAGCTGAGAGGGGGGAAGAATCAAATCTATTAAACTTATACCAATTCTAAGCAAACTGATTCAACCGTGTATACATAAACATAAATTGAAATGTTGTTAAAGATCTAGCATCTAATCATATCCATAACACAAAGATTTGGTATCCCAAAAACCCTTGAAGGTAAAACCGGGGTGGAGATGACACCCACAAATCTTCACTACTACAGTAATAAAGTGTTCCTATTAGGGATACAAAATTTTGACCACTTCTGATGATCTACCCTGTGAGGTATATGCCCTGTTAAGAGCTTTCAGACTTATACAATCTACCTTGTTAAAGGATTTAAACTTACAACAAAGTAAGCACTGTGTTAAGATATTTACAAAGGCCTGTTAGTACCACTGTGTTAAGAGATTTACCATGATTCACTTGTTAGAATGTATCAATACCCGATCCTTCAATTTTCACTACAAATGTTAATAACGAATCTCCTCTTTCCAACTCTCAACTGATCTCTCAATCTGATTTATCTCTATTCTGCTCTTCACTGCTCTACTTAGTCATTATGTATGGTCAATGCTTCAGATATGCAAAATATGCATATACCCCTGATCTCTGCTCTTCACATCTGCATCCAAACATATATTTGCACTTCCAGATTAGGGTTTGAAGCATCCCATATATAGATCAATAATGAAACATCCAGATCAAGATCAACGATCTAGATTCGTCACCTTTTGTCGCTTAGGCATCCCTAATTTTGATTGGTTGTATGGCTTGCATAGGGATCCATGATCATAAAAATAACGCATAATTACTACATTAAATATTTGTGCATGAACATTAAATGCTCCATAGAAGTTGGCCAAAATGATTTACCTTGGTGTTTGTGTCATTCCAAACACATATATAAAAATTATCTTACTCGGCATAGGCAAACTCTAGTGCTCGGTCAATACTGTCTTGCTCGACATAACCATATGTTGTCGCTCGACACTAACTTTTCCATGAAAGTCGACAATCATTTTACTCGACATCTATTGAGTACTCGGCGACCAGTGACTTGCTCGACAGTAACTATTGCTCGGTCAATACATAAAATTACACAAGTCATTTACATTACTCAGCCTTGGTGGTATGGCTCAGTCGTAGTGATGACCGACCAACCTGCCTTAATTATGACTAAGTGTATGATACTAATAGACAACAAAACTTATATATCAGCAATTTCCCCCTTTGACATTAGTCGAAAAAACACTTTGTCATGACTTTTCGGTCCTTTTAAAAAATAGTACTCAAATAGACTTAGAACTCCCCCTAGGATTCTAACTCAGTCTGTCTTCATAAAGATGTCACTAGTAATATAACATAGGTACATAAGATAAAAAACAATATTATACCTTACATTTCCATCAATCTTACATTTCCCCCTTTTTTTTGTTACTCTTGTCACTTTTATCTGCTGGGGTAGTAGGGGTCAAACCATATTTATCCAAAAATGTTTTATGAATCTATAGGATCATTGCCAATGCATTATCCCAGCTACTTCTAAGAGATTCAAAAACCTAAATTTTGATTTCTAGCTTGGTAGCTAGATCAATCAAACTCTCTACAATGTTCAAAGGTGGATCTGTCTTTGCTAATTTCTTTGCTGCTTTCACCTGTTTTTGCATAACCTCCAAATGAGGTATCAAAATGGTCTGAATTGAAATCAATTTGGCCCTTATTCTGCCATCATTAGCCATGATCTTGAATAATCTCCCTTGGGTATGTGTCAACTTGTTAAAATGCATAGAGTTGGAACTTGCATCCATGCTCAATGAGTGACTTGTTGACTTCAAATCTGCTTGTAGCTTCTCATAAGTTATTGATTCTCCTTTATAAAGAATTTTGTATCACACAGTTGTTTGTACAAAGAGATAACATTTTCTATTACTTATTCCAGGTTGTTTACTATATCAGAAAGTGCAACCTACTTCTTAGTAAGCTTTGCTGCAGCTTTCTTAAGTACCTTTGTCTCAAATTTTCTCTTAGATCATTGCACGAGCTTCTCGTTTGCATCAATATCATCAATGTTCACCTTCTAAATAATATGAACCAATTGTTCCAAAATAGGTGCCTGCTCATTCAGATCTTGAAACTCAAATGCATCAACAAAGATATATTTTATCTCATGTAGTACTTACTTCCATTGATCTTCCCTTTTCAATTCCTCTTGCTTCCTTTTCCTGTTCAATAAATCCTGCAAGATTAGCAGATGCTCATAAGATAAGTTATCAGTATCCCATTTTGGAATTACTATAACTTAATCAAGTGTTACTTCAAAGCTTAGAGACTTGTCCTTTTTCTTCTTATGTGATTTCTTCTTCTTTGTCTCTGGTGAACTGCTACTCAGTCTATGCTCGACTCTCAAAGTACTAATATCACCGTTGTTTGGAACTATGTCCTTTTGAGTATTAAGTACCTCCTATTTAGATGTATCAACACTCTTGACTTTATTAAGTACTATAGGAGGGATATTGGGTAATTGTACCAATGCTTGAATAACTTATTTCTCCTTAGGCTCCTATTGCTCCTCAGTTTCAAGAGTCTTGGTCTCCTCGGTATCTCCTTCATGTGATTTGAAGATTTTCATTGTAGAATTATCTGCTTGATATTATTTCCTTTCATCTCCTTCTGCATTGACTTCAAGGTTTTCCTTGGTAGGTGAATATGGAATTATGAGTGTTTCATTACCCTATTCCTTGGCATTTATACATTGTGTAACCTCATCAATTGTCAAGTCCTCAATTTGTTCATCTTCAACTTTATCCTTCTTGTCTTCCTCAACAATATCATTCACTTCATCTTCAATATTTTCACTTATCTCATCCTCATAATTCTCTGGCTCATCAATATCTTCTTTATTGTTAAGCTCAACTTGTTTTGGCGTGCCTTCATCTTTGTTCTTGTCTACTATCAATCCAAAGATAATCTTTTATATCCTCTGGCTCTATTGCACAACACCTTCAACATCATTCTCAAATATAGAATATGCTCTCAGTTTAGGAATGAATCTATTCCTATATTGGTCCATGAATTTTTCTCTTCACTTCTTTGTCAAGTCAGGCATAATTTGAGATAAAGCTCCTTCTCTGATCAACCTCTCTGTCATAATTGCATGCTTCCATCTCTCATCAATCTTAATTTCTAGTTCATCAGGGACTAAATTCCCAATCTCTAATGGTGTCATCTTGTATGAAACTAACATGTCCATCATGGCTTCTTATATCTCAACCTTATAAATTTTGCTTAACTTCTCAAACTTAATAAACTTGAATCCAGACAAACCTGCTGAACTCCTGATGTTGTGACAAATCTCATCAACATTGGTAGGATGTTTGTGTGTTGCAAATTTGAACTTGTTGATGTCCTCTGATTTTGTCAATTCTTCATCTTCTTCATCTTTTCCCATAATATATTTCCTTCTCGGCTTCCTCTTAGGGTGGCTCAGCTCAGATTCAATTTGTACTTGTTTTATCTTCCTTGAGCTTACCCCTTCAACATTATTTTCTAATGTTTTCTTTGGTGGCTTGGCTGATATAGTAATTGTATATGCCCTGGTTCTTAGTAGAGATGTGGTAGGAGGAGTAGATTTCTGCTATGAACTCCTCTTCTTGTTTGGCTCAACAACCATCACTTCCTTATCCTTCTTGTCTACTTCCACATCCTCTTCTTCATTCCCTTCAGATTCACTAGATTGGTCCTTACCTTGACCTTGTGTGATCTGTACTGGTGCATCTTCCTCTTCCTATTCTCCTAACATCTTCTCGAGATTCTTTACAATTTTCTTTGTCTTCCTTTCCATTGTTGCAACCTTCGAATTTGTGGTTATCTTCGATTTAGCTTCATCATAATTTCCAAATCTCTTAGCCTTTCTATCAACTACCTCTGCTAGTAGAGTTGTGATTTCTACAGATGTTTCATTTATGTTTACTTCATAAGGTAATGGCCTTATCCATGCTACCCTTGGTACTATAGCTTGTACATAGGTGTTATCAGTATCAACTAGAAAGCAAACATCATCATAATGCTTCTCAACTAGTGATACTAGGATTCTACTCCTTAATCTCATCTTTTTCTTAAACTCCACAAAATAATTTCCCATGACAGTGTCAAAATTCTCGCCTATATGTTGTATAAACGCATTAATCTGAATTGTGACTGGTCGGTCCTGACTCCATACTACATCTCCTATAGTAGGAAAAGTATTCTGAACATAGAGAAATATATATACTATTAAGGATCTGAACTTACACATGGAGTTCTTTGCCTTCCTAATTTTTGATAGGTTCTCGGCAAGTTGAGTCATCTGTAACTCGACAAGGTCATAAGTATGATCCCTTTTCACTATTTTTTATGCCTGATCAACTGCTACACATGAGACACTATCCAATTTGCTTGATTGGTAGAACTTATGTGAAATGACTCTGACTTCGAAATCAATTTCTGGATCTGTGATCATAGAAATTGTCATTCCTCTCTTGTTCCACTCGGCAAGAGTGAACTTCTCTATGTCTTCCTTTTTCTGACAGTGCATGGTTTGCTTCCCTTGCACAATGGGATAACTAGTAACTCGGTGGATGATATCTTTTGTGATATGTACTAGTCCAAACTCTAGCCATAAACACATATCATGTGTTCTTATTAACACTATCATAATCCATTCGACTTTAAAGTAGTGCGGGAAGTCTAGGGCACAGACTAACCCTTTCTCGGCAATGTGCTGATGATCAGTTTTCAATGCCCCATTTTCACACGGTTTATTGTAGGATTCCCTCAGCTCAAAATCTCCAAATTCTCCAATTTTTCACATATAACATGCTCACACATCATGGATCATGAGTACCTTATGTGGGATTGATGACAGGGATCTCGTAAGATCTCCCTTCACCGCAGTTTCAGGAACAACTCAGAAATTGGGTGGTGCACAAGTGTCGCTCCTAACCAATTGAACATTCTTTAGTTCCTCTTCTTGTTTCTTCACACCAACAGATGAATTGGCTGCCATTTCTGCAAACTAGGGCTCGTGAAACAAATTCTAGGTAACTCAACAACAACGGGACTTCAACCTTCACAATACATGTCGATGATACACGGGTGGAATCTTTTCAAATTATGCTCAAATCGCTCTTGAATTACCTTTTAAATGCTCTGCAAACTCTTAATCACTTTGTGAAATGAGAAATGAATGGCTAAATTCATTATATACACTCAAATGGTCGAATTAGGTCTTCAATAAATGCTTAGTGCATTGGTAGGTGGATAATAGTTGTCCTCGGTCCTTGAATGAAATAGTTGGGTAATCACACACTATCACTCGGTCAGAACAGTGAATCGGTCATTATTGATGCTCGGTCGACATATCAGCTCAGTTGTTATGAGAGCTCGACATATGCTCATACTGATTCTTGACATCAACTATGCATAACAATTCTTTTGCTTGGTTCTTGCCTTAGATCTATCCTAATGCATCTTAACTTATGCAGATATGGACTTTAATACATCTTATGTTAGGAACTGGTGTAAATTATAGCATTTAGGAAAACAATTCTTTACATACCTTTTTACTTAATTGTAAGTAGTGTGATCGCCTGATCCACTGAATTGGGTGATCCCGACTTCACTGGATCCACTATTGCTCACTTCTTCTTTCTTTCTCCATGTCAGATTCATCTGATTCATTATTTTATCAACAGTAGGTGTCAGGGCTCTGGCCTTGCAATCTCTCTTGGTATGACCAATCTTGTGACAACTATAGTAGACCATACTTCCATTCATCCAACTCTTGGATTTACCTCTAAAGTGTGTACTTATACAATTCTCTGCAACATGACCATATTCACTACAATAATGACAACTATGTCTTGTATTATAATCCCAGTTGAATGTGTTACCTTTCCTCGATGCTTTGCCTTGTTTCTTGGATTTCCATTTGAATTTTGTATTGGATTTGCAATCTTGGGTTCTATGACCAAACTTCTGGTAATTGTGACAGTGTCCTTGGAATCTAGGTGAAGTAGTTATATTGCTAGTCTTTGACCTGCATTCATGTGCCTGATGTCCACACTTCTTACAGTTAAAGCAATATCCATTAAATTTGGGTTTACAATTGGATTTACCATTCTTTCTTTGACATATGTTTGCTGTGTGGCCTACTTTCCCACAGTGATAACATGTAGGTTTGTTGTTCTCCGACTTTGCATTTCTCAGTTCTCCACTCTTTGATGATTCTCCTTCTTTAGTGGAGGACTAGTGCTCGATATGTCCAAGTCCAAATGTGTCACTATTCCTTCTTGGTGATGTCATTAGTTCTTCAAAGTATCTCAAGGCTTCATTCAAATTGTTTATCCTCTCAATGAGTTCTCTTTCAGATCTCAACTCATTTTTATGTTGATTGTTCTCACATCTCAGATATGTAATTTCAATCTCTTTTCTGTTTATCTCTTGATTTGCAAATAGCAGTTGGTTGACCATGTCCAACTGACTATTTGTGAGATTTTTCACATCACTTGTTCTTTCATCAAGTCTGGTAGCCATTTGTCTCTTGTCTTCTTCTATCATTGTGTTGTCTTCCTCTGCTTTCTTCTTCTAATCAATCACCTCACATAGTGTGGTTGATTGAGTTTCTTGTTCTTTCTTCAGACTTTTGACTTGTTCATTCAGTGTGTTGTTCTTCTCCAATAAATATGCAATTGTTGCATTATTTTCTTTTGAATCTTTATTGTCAAATATACCTTTAATGTCTTCTTCTTTATATGATGTATCATTCTGTTGAGTTGCCAATTCTTTCCTAGCTTTTAAGGATTTCCTCAATTCTTCTCTTGTTGTCTCAAGTTGCTACAATGCCAGCTGGATTTCAATCTTTTGATTCTCAATGACCTTTCCCAACCTATAAACCTCTATTTCCAAGATCTTAACTCTCAATTGGTTAGAATTCTTCTAAGAGAACAATGACCTGATGCCAATTGTTGGAAATCTAATATGGGAAATCAATAACTGAGAGAGGGGGGGGGGGGGGGGGGGGGAAANGGGGGGGTGAATAAGATCTATAAAAATTCTACCAATTCTAAGAAAACTAATTCAACCATGTATACATAAACTAAAATGTTGTAAAAGATCTAACATCTAATCATATCCATAACACAAAGATTTGGTAACCCAGAAACCCTTGAAGGTAAAACTAGGGTGGAGATGACACCCATAAATCTTCACTACCATATTAATAAAGTGTGCCTGTTATGGCTACAAAGTTTTGATCACTTCTGATGATCTACCCTATGAGGGGTCTACCCTGTTAAGAGCTTTCAAACTTATACAATCTACCTTGTTAAAGGATTTAAACTTACAACAAAGTGAGCACTCTGTTAAGAGATTTACAAAGGCCTGCTAGGACCACTTTGTTAAGAGATTTACCCTGATTCACTTGTTAGAATGTATCAGTACCTGATCCTTTGGTGTGCACTACAAATGTTGATAATGAATCTCCTATTTCCAACTCTTAACTGATCTCTCAATCTGATTTATCTATGTTCTTCCCTTCACTACTCTGCTAAGTCACTCTGTCTGGTCAATGCTTCAGATATGAAAAATATGCACATACCCCTAATCTCTTCTCTTCACATACGCATCCAAACATACATTCAGACTTCCAGATTAGGGTTTGAAGCATCCCATATATAGATCAGGAATGAAACATCCAAATCAAGATCAATGATCTAGATTCATCACCTTTTGCTGGTTAGGCATCCCTAATTTTGATTGGTTGTATGCCTCGCATAGGGATCCATGATCATAAAAATAACACATAATTAATGCATTAAATCTCTGGGCATGGTCATTAAATACTCCATAGAAGTTGGCCAAAATGATTTACCTTGGTGTTTGTGCCATTCCAAACACATACACAAATTGTCTTACTCGACATAGGAAAACTCTGGTGCTCGGTCAATACTATCTCGCTTAGCATAACCATATGCTATTGCTTGACATTAACTCTTCTATGCATCTTGAGAATCATTCTTCTTGATATCTATTAAGTACTCGACGACCACTGACTTTCTCAGTAGTAACTATTGCTCGGTCAATACATAATATTACACAAGTCATTTACATTGCTTGACCTTGCTAGTATGGCTCGGTCGTAGTGATGACCAACCAACCTGCCTTGATTATGACTAAGTGTATTACACTAATATACATCAAAACTTAGAGATCAACAGGTAGGTGGTCAACATGATGAACATGTTGGCTACTTGCTGCAATAAGGAAACTTAGAAATCTTTGGGTGACACTCAAAATGATATGACTGATAGGAAAATGCACATGGGCAACATTTTCATGAAATGGAGGATGATAGGATGCATTTTTGTTAAATGTAGACATATTTACTCATTCATATAAGTTCGAAATCAATAAAATCATATTGTTCTTTCAATACTATTGACACATACCATAACAAGTGTTGTTGAAATCAGTTAATTTGTGCTTAGAGTGGTCAAGTGTATTTTTTTAGTGCCTCCAAAGGAAAAAATGACTAATAAACACACCAAATATCAGTGATGCATGGAAACATTTTAGACTAAAAGAGTCCAAACAGTCCCATCGGGCGTTCCAAAAACTTTTATCACCTAAATGTGCACCCTCTATTGAATTATATTCGACAAATTAGTGAAACATTGGAAGATCTCTTCAAAGTGTGGGCCTTGAAAATAAACAGAGATTAACCTCTAGAGAAGGCAATCTTCCTCTAGGTTCTCACCTAAACTAATCTAAACTAAGCTTTTCAGAGGGAAAGGGTGAAAAGGAAACATGAAATGAAAGATAACTCTCTAAGGTGATACACCAAATGTTTTTTGAGACTTGTAGAGCTTCTTAACATATACAATATGCTCAAAATACCAACTAACTTAAACACAACTCAATTTCATATGCCCGTGCATAAGTATTTCATTGTAAAGTTGGAGTGCCTAAATGCTTTAGAAGGAAAAACAAACATCTTTTCACAATTAAAATATTCTTAACCTTATAACATAAACAATGACCCGTACATGTACATATTTCCTCGTGAAGATGAATTGGACATGAAGCACAAAATTAAGGACGTATCAGTGTCACAAAATCCCATTCAACACATCGACAACTTCACACAAAAATGATTAAACTGAAAAGGCTAATAGTGCTTATCTTATTAATCAAAAGATACTAGATACAATTGCATACCAGTTTGCAAATGTGTTACAAAACAAAATCTAGCTAAAATAACCACAAAAGGGCTTACAATACAACACGAAGAATGCCAAGAACTAACTCCAATCAAAAGTGTTTATAATATTTATGCTTTTCTAAAAAATAATTGCATAAGAATATGTCCATAACTTCTTGGTTGAATGCATTCAAAAGGCCTATTTTCAAGCCCGCTAAGAGACCCAAAAAAGGCTCCAAACTGAAGAAAAAGTCCATCTTTGACCATATCCACCAGAAAAGTTCCTAAAAAGGCTCTAACTCTCCCTCAATATGCTAAAACAACATCTAGATTCTCTCCTCGTGTCTCTACACTTTCCACTAGTTGTTTGGAGTTCATGAATTCTTCAACAATATCTCATTATGACTAATCACTTATTATAATTTCCCCAATTACATCTCTTGACTGAATATGAGCACAAGTTTCTACAAATTTCCATTTTGAGTTAATATTTATTAATGGGTTAAATTTGCCCATATAAAAGAAAGAATATTACATTTTATTTAATTAGTATTTATTAAGCAACATAAAGTCATTACTTAATAAATACCAATTTTAAAATAATATTTAATGAGTAATGAGCTTGTGCTACTTAATAAATATTATTTAAATTAATATCATTACAATTTTCTCTAAGGAATGGAAAGCCTTAATACTTCATGACACATTAAACAAAAGACTTTCAATAAATAAACAAGGAAAAAAAATAGCATGCCTTTTACCATGGTTATTAGGGAAAAACCCTAACTCAAAGCACAACAACATTTCATTTTAATTTAATTCTTCTTCTCTCTGGACACCACTACTTCTTGCTTGGATTTTTCAACTGGAGGGTTTTGTGAAGGATTTTCACATTGCAGGCCGCCATTATTTGCAAATGAGTTTTTCACATTTGAAGCTCTATTTTTGCATGGAAACAATGGAAAAGCATTCACTTCCTCTCTGTATTTGAAGAAAACATAACTTATATTCACTATCCTACCATCTCCATTGATATTTTGTATTTGTATAATTTTGGCTTCCACAAAGATTTTCACTATTCATTATATTTGGCACCATGACTTTGCATGTTGGATCTTCATGTACATATTGTGATTCTTGTAGCTTGATAGTTTGAAACCCCTTGTGCTTTGTTTCACTATCTGCACTCATGCCCGCGACCTACACAAGCTTTTTATTGTTATATAATTGTAGACACCTAAATCCAATCATTAAATATTGATCATATTAAAGTCATTTTAACCATTCTTCTATAGTTGACTTATTAATTAAATAATCATTTGATTTAATTAATGTTCCCTTCCTATTTCGTCTAGAGTCGTGTTAGTTAAATAGGTTGCCTATTTAGTTAATCTTCGTGTTTGCCAATCTCTCTAGATAAATTAATTGATCTAATTTATCTAAAGTCAAATTTTATTTAATTAAATATACCTACTTATTTAATTAAATAAGCCTTCTTCTATTTTAAATTTAAAATAATTCAAATTTGAATTAACTCCATCGACTTGCATATTCTTAACCTATCCACTTGCCTCCCGATTACCTATGTCACTAAGAGTAATCCCTCGCTAATCATGTGCACATTCCTAACCATATAGATTAGGGAAGCAAAGTCAAACTTTCCAACTTTCACCCCAATCCCAACCAAAGTGCCTTTAAGTATTTTCTTAAATACATTTGACTTTGGGGTTGAGACATAAATTACTTTTATGGCAAGTCTCTCTCTCAACCCCCATTAACATCTGGTCACCTCTCATTAATGTTAAGAACCCTAACTTCCTCAGAGACTAAAGTGAATATCTCTCTCATTTTCCATTCAAATCAACCAATCTCTCATTTTGTGCAACTTCACATATGCAACTTTGAGAACCCTCCATACTTGTGCAAACCTTTTGAAGTTATTTTCAGGTTCCTCTTCCAAGTTTGAGCAATCATAGAGCATTTTATTACTATTATACCATTGACATCATGAGCACACATATCATCATACTATCTTGAACAAATCATTGGATCAAAGAGGCTACAACATTATTGTAGCTTTACTTTCCTATTTTTTTTGTCTCTCTCTGTCTAATCACGTATGTTGCTTGGTATTTGTGTTTTGAGAGTTTTTATTAGTTATTTGCATTATGTTGGTATACATTTCCTTGCACATATTCAGACATACCCAGTGGGACCCGCGTCACAGGTTTGAAACTAATGGTTTTCGTATTTTTATCAACTTTTGAAGCTTGTAAGTTTCATAGTTATTTACACATACTTTAGCAGATAGGCCTTGGAAAGTTTACTCACATCAATAGAATTTCCAAAAACCTCAATCACACATTTCAAAAATTTTGTAGATACGCTCTATAAATTAGTAGATACTCTCTCTAATTTAGTGAATACACTATGATATTATGTGGATACATCTTGAAAGGCTTGACTATTGTTATATTTTTTAATCCAGTAGATATGCTAGAGCATATCCGCAATTTTTGATTCAACAAATACACCAGAGCATATCGACAATTTCTAATTTAGCAGATACTCTCGAGCAAATCCATAATTTTAAATTCAGCAAATACGCCAGAGTAGATCCATCATTCCTCGTTGAGTGGATATGCCAGAGCATATTTGCCAATTCTACTAAGGTAACTTGTTTTGTTGGCAAGATTTTATGATCTAGCAGATTTGTTATTTTTTGTGGATTCGCCACATAATTCAATGTATAGGCTATGACATCCAGTAGATAAGCCATTTTATGTTAGCAATAATAGTCGACCAGAACAACTGAGAGGGGGGAGGGGGGTGAATTAGTTGTGTGTGAAATCTTAAAATTTAACCATTAACAATCAAAAGATAAATGTAATTCTAAACACATTAACAACAACACCATAACACAATCATTTATTGTCGAGGAAACCTTGCTAAGGGAAAAACCTCAGTGAGAGTTAGTACCCACAAATAATGCATTGAAAGTATAATATCCCTGTTAGGAGCTGATTATTACATACAGTACACAGTCCCTGTTAAAGGACAAACTATGTTAGGATTCAAAGAAACAATAGTCTCACTGCCTAAAGAAGGTTAAATCCACCTTCAGGACATACTATCTGAAATACAAATGTATAGAAGATACACAATCCAGTGAATTGACTGATAACAACAATTTTGCTTAAACAATTCCAATGAAGTTCTTTAATCACGACCTCTGCTCTACATCCAGCAAAATTCACAATTACAAGCTACATTTACCACATTTCATTCTTCACACTCCTAACCAAGAAAACAACTTTCCTTCATACAAGTTTACAATAAGCAATTAGGTCGGCCAATTAAGACATTCCTATTGCACAAATAATTACATAACCCCTTGAGAAGATACACACAGTACCTATAACAAGCAAACAATAATTAAAATTCACCAATATAATCCAAGATCTACAATACATGCTTGTTATCCATAATACACGCCACATCTCTGAAGTCGGCCCCAAATAGGTATTCTCCATAACACATGTCACAAATGACATAACCAAGAGTATTGTGACCCAAGAATCATAAAAAAAATTCCAAAACATGTCTCCAGACATTCCCTAATCGTATAACGTGAATTGTGATCGCACTCAAGTTATCCACCAAACTTAGAGACTAGCTCTGTCACAATTCTCTGCCATTGTTTTGCAAATAGTCTTCACCAAAATTGTTGTAACTCAAACAAATAGAAACATAAACTCAAGAGACCTTAGATATAGGATCAAATCTCATCCCTGTACACATCCCAATCTTTGCATACTCATAAATATTCGTACAGTGTTCGTACACTTCTACCAATCATCCATGCACCAATGATAACCAGTCTGTCTAACTTCATCAGAAACATATGTTGACATCAATAAAAAACATGAGTGCCAATAGCTCTAACTGAAGCCCATTCCAAAAATCTCCCCCTTTGGCATTGATGGAAACACATGATAAAATCCATCAATCCAAAAGTATCACTCTCAATACAATCTTCTCAATATCCTCTTCATAACTCTCCCCAAAACAGTAGAAATTTTCCATAGACTCTCTTTACTAAATCTCTCCCCCTTTGAAATCATTGGAAAAGGGTGCCATAACTCTATCTCTATGTAGCTTTTTTCAAATCTTCATGCCTGGAACAACCAGGTGCTCAATCACCCAAAGGTGTTCTTGTGATCACTCCCCCTGTGGAGTGGATCCATACATCAAGTTCAGGAAATGATGAAGCTCTGAAATCCTCTAGATTGATGCATTCCTACATTAATTAGTTATCGCAAGGAGGGGATCTCACCCCAAGCATACCTCTGAGATACTCAAAGGCATCCTTTGGCAAAGGTTTTGTAAATATATCTGCTATTTGTTCCTTTGTGTTGATATACTTCAATATAATATCCTTCTTTGCAACCTTGTATCTCAAAATGATACTTAATTGAAATATATTAGTCTTTGAATGCATAACTGGATTCTTTGACATATTCATCATGCTAGTGTTATCACAATGAATAACCACTGACTCATCAAAATTTATCCAAATGTCCTTCAACATTTACTTCATCCAAACAATCTATGTGCCATTTATAGCAGCAACAACATACTATGATTCAACAGTAGACTGACTTATACAATCCTACTTCTTACTTAACCAAGAAACAAATATTTTCCCAAGAAAAAATGCACTAGCACTTGTACTCTTTTTGTCATCAACATTTCCTGCCCAATCAACATTAGTATAAGCATGCAAAAGAAAATCATCAGATTTTTTATACTATAAGCCATATTCCAGTGTTCCTTTCATATATTTAAATATTCTCTTTACAACAAAAAGGTGAGTCTCTTTAGGGTCTTCTGGATATCTTACCACAATTCCAACTGCATTAGCAATATCTAGTCTAGTGTGAGACAGATATTGTAAGCCTCCAATCATAGATATGTACTTTATCTGAAACAATACTCTAAGATTCATCAATAGTAGTAAGTTTGTAACCAATAACCATAGATGTTCCAATAGGTTTACATTCTTCCATTCCAAAAAAATTCAGCATTTCCTTAAGATACTTTGTCTGAGAAATAAAAATTGTAATCACCAAAAAATGGTCATCTAAACCCTAGACCCCCAATCTCAACTATTAATCAAGAAACCCTGATCTTGATTATTCTAAGTCCTAAATCAAACAGACAATCCCCCTAGACCCCCAATCTCAACTATTAATCAAGAAACCCTAATCTTGATTATTCTAAGTCCTAAATCAAACATGCAATTCATCACATTCTAATTGATCTGACCTAAACCCTAAGTCCTAATCGATTATCATACTTGATTAATTAATTAATTCCTGAAACCATATTACATTGGCAAATATATCTTATGTTAATTATTTAATTGATATTTTGATATATTAATTAAATAAAAATTACAAAATTGTCAATTAAATAAAAAAAGAATTAAATTATTTATAAAACATAAATTTGCATCCAAAATCAATTAAATTATTAAAAATGCATATGACATCATCAAATCCAGTTAACTGATTTATCATTTTGGAAACAATCGAGTTCCACTCAGTTAACTAATTCTCCAATGTTTATCATCTTGGAAACATTTCAGTTAACTGAGAGCTGATTTTGGAAGTTTCCAAAATAACTGATCAGTCAGTTCAGTCAACTAACTCTTTCGGCCAATCGAATCACATACACATGGATTGTGCTTCTTTAATCAAATCTGAGCCACTCATTTCTCCTAATCTTGACCGTCGATTCGAGAGAGATTTCTATAAAAGAGAAACTCTTTTCCTTCACAAAGATCTGAATTTTTACTATGGTTATAATGCTGCATTTCACATTCTAGTTTTCTTTAATCATTTTAGCTTTCAATTTGATTAGCATTTAGTTTACTTTTATGTTAATCATGCAAATCTAATCTTAGAGCATATTTCAATTGGTGTTTTAAAATCAAACTTATACATTTAATTGGTGTTTTAAAACTAAATCTTAACTAGCATGGATTAATCACAAATCTGCATCTTGCATAATCATTTAGATTAATCAAAGCATTTTACTTTCATCATATAGATTAAATCCATTGTTTAGGTCTTCGGTGTAGTCACTGAGCTTGCAATGATCTGAGAGCAAGCTCATACTCCTGCCTACTAGGAGGCAATAGGTCGACTCATTCACACATGCAGGATGAATTAATCTATATTCATTTATGTATGCGACTAAAGAACAATGACCATGTTGAAGTGTATGACGAATTAAGAGGCCCACATTTAGCTATCACATTTTTGGCGCCCACTGTGAGGCAGAATATTCAATTTCTGGCCTCATTTTAACTTTTGCTTTCAATTCTATTTTCTATCCACAAGTCAAATCTGACTCCACCATCGCATCTGGGTCATCGTTTCAGTGCGAAAAGACTATAAATATGCCTATACTTTCCCAAAATTGAATTTGTGGCAAAAAAAAATTGCAAACAGAGGTCGTACGACCCCTGCATGCAAATTGAGATTATTTGCGTGCAGGCCGAGGCAACCCTTTTTAAAAAAATAAAAATTGGTTTAGCCTCGAACACCTTTTCCATTATCTTCTGACATAATCCTGCATTGCATACAAATTCGCTCTATTATCACTTAGCCCAAACCCCTAGCAACAACCCTAAGCGCTTCCTTTGCTTTACCTTAATTGTTTTCAACTTTGGATAAAAGGTAGCATTTTCTTCAAAACCCCATGAATGTGGGACCAAAACCCACAATCCTCTCACGTGCATATCCTCAACTCATCCCCCGTGTAGCCCATCTTCACTACCCTGTCCTTCAAAACAACTCCCTCTGCGTGCTAACCCCTCTCATCTCTGCTCGCGTTATCTACACAACACCCGCCTCCAAACCTCCATTCTTCCCCCACCTCCACACTGATCCTTCTACTACTTCACACCCTCCCCAACTGCATCCCCATCTCCCCTGTGCTAACATCCTGCGCTAACAACTCGCGCAACCCTTCTTCCTCCTCACCTCCCACGCGCTGCTTTAGCTCCCACACCACATCTCTTCCCAACCCCGTGCCATTCTCCCTCCCCACTTCTTACTCCTCTACCCACTTCTTACATTTACCCACTTATTACACTTCCCCACCTCCTCCTTCCTCCCATAGCTAGCGCGACTAACCCCCACCACTGCCAATGACTCCTCCCCAAGCTCTGCCTCCCTCAAGATCCGCGCAGTCTGTAGTCTGCAATGCCTCCCTCCTGGACTTCCACCTCTCCATAACCCTTTCCTCCCTCCACTCACACCTCGCCACTCCATCTACCCTCTATTGTCTCCGTGACCACACCCTCCATCCTCTCTTCCAACATTGCTCTGCCTATGTGGCTCTGCCTACGCAGCCTGCTCTGTGCAGCCACTCCACTAAAATATGGAAACCAACTAGAAACTGATCCTTTGTTATGATGGATGAGAAGTACTCTCTTTTTGGACTCATGTATATACTGTATCAAAATATCAAACCTTGACTTGTGATACAAACAACTTGCGGTTGCTAATTGATGCATATAACTCTTTGAATTTCATCGTAATGTAATAGTATGCATGATTAGCCAATGACAAATTGTTACGGTGTGCCTTGATAGGACTAAAATCCTTAAACCACTCACATATAGTAAGAGAATCTATATTGAATTTCTCTTCAAAAACATTAAATTTGTTGAGTAACAACACACAAGGTGTATCCTTTTCCATGTCATCCGCCACATAAGCAAGGAGGAGTCTTTGGTAACTTAAAGTTGACGACCATCTAACCATCATTTTGTAGTGTTAATGGAATTTTGTGAGGACCTCTAAGCCATCAAATTTAATCACAGAGTATGATGATGTCAGCAACATTTTCAAATCTTTGCCTTCACCATATGCATTTTTAAAATTGCAGTCTATTTTCAAACAATCATATCTTGCTTATTTTAAGTCCAAATTGAGTGTAATATTTTTTTATTTTGGGTAGATTTTCCCAGAGATCATTATGGTGGAATTGGTTTATGTTTTTTCTTATTGTATTTATCATAAATTACAGAATTGAATGATTGTTCCTGCATAATCCTGCATTTTGCAACTTCCAAAGCTTCGTATGGGCTCATACGCTAACCTTTTTTAGTGTATTTTTTTTTGAAAGTGTGTGATTTCTCATCTATTTTTTTAATATGCAATAAGATTTATGATTTTATAATTTTTCTAACGCTGATGAGTTTTGGGCTTTGTTGTTCTCTAGATTATCTTGTTGATTTCAGCCTAACAATGGTTTGCAGGACGTTGAAAAAGAAGACTAAAAACACAGACTACTAACAAATCATTTTGCAGGTTGCCTTGATTGATAGAACGCTAAACATTGTGCTTGCATCTTATTTTTGTTTTATTAAAATAGGAATGCACAAGCAAGACTTTTTAAAATGAACTTCTATCTGGTGTTTTAGGGATGGCAATAATGTCAGGAAATTATGCTCTCGCCCTTTTGGGATGATCAAAAATCCAAAAACATCATTGTCATCTTTTTATGTGTCTGAAGTGTCTTTTATTTTTGTAAACCCAAGGAATTGCATGGACGTATCCTCTCCCCTCACCTTTGCGAATCTTGGGTGAAAGAGAAATCCATACAAATCCTTTAGCGTGGCTACCTCCCAAGAGATTTAACAGAGCCCGTGAGAGTGGATTCCCCAACTGGTAACAAGCTAAAGCCAAGCCCTTCCGAACCGGTATATAAAAGATGTCACTGTGATTAATCTCATAGTGAACAGGTGTTGATTGCGTTATACCAGGAGGAAGATCTCCCTCAGTACCCTTGTGGTGCATTAAAACCTATAGAATGTAACTTCTGTAGGCTGGGAGGCCTCCATATTGGAGCTAATTTGCTGCTAGTATAACCACCTAAACAGATGCCTTGACTAAGGAACTTTGTTGTAGTATCCAAAAACCCTCTAACTATTGGCGCGGAAGGTCAAAGACTGACTAAGACATCCCAAATTTTCACGACTCTTAGTAGAGACAATGGTCCCTTGGGAAGTGATGCCCCTTGGGATTCAAAGCTTGGTGTGCCTGAGAAGTGAGTGCACTATAAGGAGGAGCCCGTGCCTCCAAGCTTCTAATTTGTCCGCTATGAGTAGGCGTGGCTGAACTTCCGTTCAAGTGTGAATTCAACAGATATTGCCCTAGCTTACCTAGGTTGTGATATGCTTGTTCTTTTTACAACAAACATTATTCATGATGTGTCTTGCATGAGTGCAAAATCAACTCCAAACATTCAAAACAAACATTAAAATGCTTAAACAATTCCAAATCTACACTCTTAGGTGTTAAGCTGTCAAACTCTTGTCTACGTTTCTGCATCTACTATCAAACTTTGAACATCAGTCGCATTGCTGCCCAAATTACTATTATGTTTTGATGTTTATGTCTGAATTTTTATAAAATTTGTGTTCTCATCAAACATCGCTACTAGTTTATCTTTTACTGCAATCTGTTGATAGTATGACTTGTTGATTGTTTTGAAATCTAGTTTCCCTGTGCTAGTCCAAGTGACTTGTTAATCTTATCATCTTTGTCTATGTTGTCCTTATCCTGAGTTGCGAGAGGAGGTTCATTAACCTTGACTCAAGATCGGAGTCGTTGCTTCTCTCTCTCTCAGTCGGACTTTATCTCCTTTGTCCTTTGGTCTTGGACTTAATCAACACTTTAGATATCACTTCAACACCTGACAGTCAATCAATCAATTTGTCATACCTCCTCTCCAATCTTATATGCAAGCGCATCAACCCAATCTTACAATGTATAAAAGCAAATGGGCTAAACCCTATGGTCCTAACAATGCGCAAGAAGAGATTCTTATGGCAGCTCTATCAAAACAACTTGAATCTTTGAAATCTGAAATCTAGGAATTAAAGGGGGAAAAGGATACACAATCCAACAAATCCTCATCAAGCTCAATCTATCCTTTTCTATTTGATCATGATCATTCGAGTGGCTCCAAATCCCTAAAAGCTGCTAAAAACAACACAGAGTCTCCCTCCAAAGGGATTAGTATTCTCATGAAAGAAAAACCTTTGGTTAAATGCGAGAGAGTCTTTACTCCTTTGGGACAATCTTATAAATCAACATCGAAAGAACTTCTTGAGAATGATCTCATCACATTACCTCAAGCCACATCACGTGGACCAATATTCTTGAGTACCTATTGTGCATATCATCGAAGCAATGAGCATAAAACTTCATCTTGCATGGAGTTGAAACATAAAATCCAAGATCTCATAGATGATGGCATAATCGAAGTGGAAAATCCTAATGATTCATCTGATCTCAAGCATTATCAATATCAGGAATCCATGTCTAGAAATGGTTCCCATATCACATTTCCTTCTTCCACCATTCCTTCACCTCCTAAAGCTTCATCATCTTTGTCAAGAACTGAGCCTAGTGACGACTATGTATACCCTCAAGGACTAACTCTAAAAGAGATCCAAGCTAATCAACAAATGGGTGCAAGTCTTTCTCAGGCTTCAAAGATCATAGACTCAAAGCTTCAATGTGCTCCAACACTTATCATGCCTATTCCAAATGATACTCCATTAGCTTGTCAAGAATCCCTCATGTAGATCAAAAATCCTATCTCATCCTTAGAAGTGGCTCCATGTCAAGAGGGAAATCCAGGGTGTGAAGAAACATATATCAGTAATGATCAAGATCAAGACACCATCCATCTTTATCCAACAGTTGACCAAAGTCACATATCTCAATATTCTCATGATGATTTCATCATCCCCTTCCATTTATTCCTAGAAGAAACTCTTACATCTCCTATATCTTATCCATCTCCCAAGCAAGATCAAGATATCCTTTCTGGCATCTCTAATGGGCCTATTAAACATCAAGAGAAAGGTATCCTTTGTACACCATCTAAAGATCCTTGTTAAGATCAGAGCATCCCATCATCTCCTTGTCATGCTCCTCCATATCTGCCTCACAAAAACATCGTTCCTCCAAATCCCTTGTAGAAAAATAAATCCCCTCAAGCTTCAATTGCTCCTATCCAAATCTCTCTTATCAAAGCTAATCATGCACCTACGGGTATAAATATGACTCCTATTGATATAAAGATGAATTCAAAAGAGAAGAGTCTTGGCAATGCAACTCACTATAAAGATGTTGATATCCCTTCCACACCTTATATTCCTCCATTCAAACGTAAGCATCATCCTTCTACATCCTCCAAATCCATCCTTGGTCCCTATATCCCAAAGCGGAAACCATCAAACCTTCCATCTATATTGGGTCCTTATATCCCTCCATCCGACATGCCTATCACTACTAGCTTATCATCCACTTACCATATCTCCTATCAAGATCAACAAAGACATAGATCCTTGAATTCTCCCTATCAACCCATCCATATGAACTATCCATATCAACCCTATTCATCCACAATTCCTAAGTCTTTTGGAAGCAATTTGGATGTACAACAAAGAAATAAAAAATCCAAGAATCCACTTGCATATGAAGATCACTATGTCCAATCTAATAGACATGTGACCACAACAAAAAAGGAAATATTCAAGAGATCGCAAAGGTCCACTGAGAAAAGAATAAAATCAAAGCAAATATGGGTTCCTAAATCCATCATGGAATAATTGCGTTCTAAATCTAAGCAAAGCATAAAATCAAAGAAAATATGGGTTCCTAAATCCATCATGGAAGAATTTCATTCTAAATCATCCAAAAACAAAACAAAATTAAAAGCTCTGTGGATTCCCATGTCTCTTCCAAAGGACTCAGATACAAAAATAAAATCAAAAGCTATGTGGATTCCCACGTCTCTTCCAAAGGAATTGGACACAAACAAAAAATCAAAAGTTATGTGGATTCCCAAGTCTATCTTAAAAGGCTTGAACAAAAAGGAAAAGTCAAAGTTGGCATCCAAACTTCCAAAGTCTTTCACTTCATCTCCATCTAAACATCTCTCATCTTCTAACTCTATTTTGGGTCCTCGTGTCCCAAAATCCATTACCTTGAATACTTCATCCATCTTGGGTCCTCGTGTACCAATATCCATATCCACTCATCCTTCAAAGTCTCAAGCTATTCCATCCACTTTTCCTCCATTTGTCCACTACCCTTCAAGGGGTGTGTCAATGTTGATCTTATCACCATACCCTATCCAATATCCTACACCTACCTCTTACCCATCCATCTCATATCCTTCCATTCCTCTTATCCAATCCATCACATAAATCCTTGGATACCATCTCCCTTATCCTCCATATAATTCCCTATCATCACCCTATCAACATCTTTGAGCATACTTTAAGAGGCCTTGGCCCACGATAGCATATCTTTCAAAGGAGCACTATCCAAAGAGAAAGAAGCTTAACTTCCTCCATAAAATCAAAAGTACAAAAAAAAAAGAAAAAAAATGTGTCTTGGTGAAAACCTGGTAAACAAGCACCCTGGTAGAAAAAGAAGAAAAATCAATCTGTCATATTGTGAAAACCACTTCTTGTTGCGCCTTGGATAAGTACCATGATGAAAAACTGGCAAACAAGTGTCATGCATAATTCCTCCTACTTGCACTCTTCACTTGGGGGCAAGTTCCTTCCATGTCATCTTATCTATCACACCTTACATCCATCTATCCCGTGAGCATCCATATTCCCTCTAGTGATCTTGACAAGGTTGAGCCTATCCATGAGCATCATGCCTCTTTCCATGCATTATCCTTTCCATCAACCTATTCACTTTCTCTCATCCATGGCACCCTATTGTGATCTTGCTTATCCCAAGCCTATCCTTCCTATCTCTAAGAATTCCTGCCATAATCCAAAACATTCACTTATAGCCTCCATCACCCCTTATCTCGATTGCACTATCATAGCTATATCCTATCCAATTGACCCCTTGGTCTTGATCAAAATAAAGAATGAAAAATACAAAACTATTTTTCAAAAGTATCTTGACATGTCCATTCTTTTGGACTACATGCTTTTCATGACATCAGGTCATCATCCTATATGCTATCCAACACCGCTCAATGAGCCTACATTGCTATATTATTTTTCCCTAGCTTGGGTAATCTTGAGGAGATTGTCTTTGAGGGTTGCATTCACCCTCTTCATCCATTATTATCTATTCTCCTCATCCATCATCTTTCTAATCCATCTACAATGATTTCTACCTTGCTAGACATTGGGGGCAAACCAGTTTGATCTTGCTTGAGACAAGAGTAATCTATGAAAAACTCTAAAAATTGGAAAAAGTCCTGAAACAATGATCATCTCGGTGAAAACCTAGCAATAGGCACTTTGATGCATCAATAAAAAAATCTAAAAAATTGAAAAAAGTCCTAAAAAAATGATCATCTTGGTTAAAACCTAGCAATAGGCGTCTTGATGCATCAATAAAAAAAAAATGGAAAAATACAAAAAAATTGAAAAAGAAGAAAAAGTGCCTTGGTGAAAACCTGGTAAATAGGCGCCAGGGTAGCAAAAATAGCATCTCTGCCAAGTAGGTGAAAACCTGGTAAATAGGTGCCTCTTGTACTCAATGCTCCATCTATCAATGCTCAGCCTTGGCAAACCTTTTCTTTAGTTTGTACATAGCTTTCAGTCACTTTCATGACACTCTAGTTCTTCTGAGAACCCTCCTGGCTTGAAACTGATCCAGTCATAACCTGGGGGCAATAGAATCAGCTTTGTCCTAGTAGTATTATTCAATCTAGTCATCATCATTTGCTACTAGGGGCATGGGTCCCCAAATTTGATCACATCTTTGGCTTACACCAGAGTCAATAATCTTGTCATTTCTGAAGGACAACTCGCTACTGACACAAACATGTGTTTCTCGACATCATAATCAAAGTGTTTCTTAAAACTATCTTTGGATGCATATGTGTTTCTTAACACACATTGGATAGCACAAACGTAAACAACATATCGATAGCACTCAAACACATCACACTCACAAGAACAACGATGTTTCTCAACACCCCTATACATATACACATCTAAAAACTTGGAAACTGGCTGAAGTATCCTAAACTTCTCTTTGTACGCTATATGTTTTGATTGATTTCGTTAATCTTTTCTTTGTCTACTACTTGTTGGTGTGGTCCCAATGATCCGACAAAATCAAATAATCAGGGTGTATGTGATAAGAGCTCTTGCATTAAGGCATAAATGCCTCACATCCCTTGATCCTATTTATTTGTACGCCAAGGCGAGGTCAGAACTATCTGCTTGACTATTATTGCTCTGTTTGTTTACGCAAGATCGCACTCATGGTTATCTTGGCTTTGAATGCCTTGATACTAGTGTACTCTTGCAACATCAACTAGAAACAATATTTAGGTCATCTCGGCTGTTGTGACTTGATGCTTACGTTAGTTTCCCATAACTTATCCGATGAAAGTCATATTTATATGCTTATGTTCGCAGTGGCACCAGTAAGGATGTTCCAAAAATGGTCAATGATGAAAATTTTCAACTCTAAAGTTTAGTGACTACACCTTAGGTTGCATTCATGATAGTCTGCATCTGCATATACATAGTGTTGAAATCGGCTTAATATCAATATCTCTCTCCAATGTGAAGGATCTGAAACCCCTATCGATCAATATTCTCATCGTCAAGTGGTCAGTTGATTGACATGAACATGACACCCATCGCTAATTCGACTGTCCTGATTCCATTTTCAGGATCGAAATTGAAATCTAAAATTGACCGCTTGCATAACCAATAGAAATCTCTCATGCTTTTATTCTAATCAATCCATGTATCATACTTTTGGTCAATCTTGGTCAAACATGACCTCTCATCAAGTACATCTTTTGTCCTAACAATGTGGGACCTCTTTCAAATTAGATCAGTTTCTTCCTAAATTGTCTAATCAATCAAATTGCTTCTCATCACTAGGGCACCTAGCCATATTTTGATTTCGCTCTCAAGGGGGCAAGATAAGGACTTCAACATTCTAGTGATCACATCCTCAATCAAAACCCCATCTCTTGGGGAATCTCAGCTTCATCACATCAAATAAATTTGAGATCATCTTAAATCAAAGGCAACCTAATCAATGGCCTTATACAATGGTGAATACACTCGAAACCAAACAAGATCAATCTTATACAGACTATTCATTATTGAAACTAGATACATTGATAAAATTGACTTCATCGCTTCAAATCAAGTCAATTTGCTTGCTAATCAAATGTCTTAACGGTAATCAATTTCATCGCTTCAAATCAAACTGCTTATTCATTCAAACCAATCAAAAAGGTTTAAGAGTTCCTGACAGATGTTTAGTTTCATCTCTTCAAATCAAACGGAGCATTCTATTTTATATCTTTTGATCAATCTTCATCCAATCAAGCTCGGAGTCGGTCTTCTTCTTCTTCAAAAGAATGGTTTCATCACTTCAAATAAAACTATTTTGGGTCTTCTCACTAACAAGTCTTTGAATCAATGCGATGATCACACATCAATTCAAAGAGGGGCAAATGTAATCACCTAAAAATGGTCATCTAAACCCTAGACCCCCAATCTCAACTATTAATCAATAAACCCTAATCTTGATTATTCTAAGTCCTAAATCAAACAGGAAATTCATCATATTCGAACTGATGTGACCTAAACCCTAGGTCCTAATCGATCATAATAGTTGATTAATTAATTAATTCCTGAAATCATATTACATTGGCAAATATATCTTATGTTAATTATTTAATTGATATTTTGATATATTAATTAAATAAAATTTACAAAATTGTCAATTAAATAAAAAAGGAATTAAGTTAATTGTAAAAACATAAATGTGCATTCAAAATCTATTAAATTATTAAAAATGCATATGACATCATCAAATCTAGTTAACTGCTTTATCCTTTTGGAAACAATCCAGTTCCACTCAGTTAACTAATTCTCTACTGTTTATCATCTTGGAAACATTTCAGTTAACTGAGAACTGATTTTGGAAGTTTCCAAAAAAATTGATCAGTTAGTTCAGTCAACTGACTCTTTCGACCAATCGAATCACTTGCACATGGATTGTGCTTCTTTAATCAAATCTAAGCCACTCATTTCTCTTAATCTCGACTGTCGATTCAAGAGAGATTTCTATAAAAGAGAAACTCTTTTCCTTCACAAAGATCCAAATTTTTTTATCGTTATAATGCTGCATTTTGCATTCTAGTTTTCTTTAATAATTTTATCTTTCAATTTGATTAGAATTTAGTTTACTTTTATGTTAATCATGCAAATATAATCTTAGAGCATATTTCAATTGGTGTTTTAAAATCAATCTTACACATTTAATTGGTGCTTTAAAACTAAATCTTAACTAGCATGGATTAACCACAAATATGCATCTTGCATAATCATTTAGATTAATCAAAGAATTTTACTTTTATCATCTAGATTAAATCCTTCGTTTAGGTCTTTAGTGTAGTCATTAAGCTTGCAATGATCTGAGAGCAAGCTCATACTCCTGCCTATTAGGAGGCAACAGGTCAACTCATTCACACATGCAGGATGAATTAATCTATATTCATATTTGTATGTGACTGAAGAACAATGAATATGTTGAAGTGTATGGCTAAGTTAGAGGCCCACATTTAGCTATCACAAAAATACCAATCTTATTCTGATTAATTTGCAGTCCAAGGAAAAATTTCACTTCACCGATCATCGACATCTCAAATTTATTTTTCATTTCCTTAGAGAAATTTTTAATCATTTCATCGTTACCTCCAAAAAAGATATCATCTACAAAAACTTCAACTATTAAGATTCCATGGATTCACTAGTTCTTAAGTACAAATCACTATCTACATTACCTTTTCAAAAACCAAGATGGAGTAGATACCTTTCCAATCTAGCATACCATGCTCTAGGTGCTTGTTTTAGTCCATATAAAAAGCCTTCTTCAATTTGCAAACCATGTTCCTATCATTTGTAAGACGAAATCCATTAGGCTTCTCAATATATACTCTCCTCTAGATCTCCATTCATAAATGCATATTTCACATCCATCTTATATACTTTAAAGTCTTTGTGTCCAACATAAGCAAGAAATAATCTCACTACCTTAAGCCTAGCAACAATAGCAAACATTTCTTCAAATTCTATGCCTTCTTGTTGTGAGTATCCTTTACAAACCAGTCTTGCCTTATTCCTTACAACCATTCCTTCTTCATTCATTTTGTTTTTGAAAACCCATTTAGTCCTGATAACATTCTTATCTTTAGGTCTAGGAACCGATTCCCAAGTGTTATTCTTCTTTACCTATTCTAATTCTTCCTGTATAGCTTTAGTCCAAGATTCATCTCAACATGCCTGCTTAGTAGTTTTTGGTTCAACTTGAGAAATCAAACAAATTTCATTTCTTAATCTACATCTTGTCATCACGACTTTGCTTGCATTGCCAATAATTTGATTTTCAATATGGTTCTTCTTAACACACCTCAGTTTCTTTGAAATTTTAGTAGAATCATTTGAATCATTCAGACATACCTCGATCTCATGATCAATCTCAAAATTTTCTTCTTGATTTGTAGTAACCTCCATGTTATCTAAAGTCTAGTTACAGTCATATATTCTTTCCTGAATCTGAAACTTCTTATCAATCCTCATATTAGCACTTTCAATCATCTTCCTCAATCTCATATTAAAACATTTAAAAGATTTTCTCTTAGTGGAATAACCAAGGAAGATCCCTTCATCACTTCTAGCATCAAACTTTCCTATCTCATCATCTCTTTTAATATAGCATTTACTACCAAATATTTTGAAATATTTCACAGTAGGAGCATGATTAAACCATAGTTCATAAGGAGTCTTATTAGTACCTTCTCTGATCTGAATTATGTTCAAAGTGTAAAAAGTAGTACCAACAACTTCTCTCTAATGAACATGCAATATATTTACTTTAAGAAACATAGTTCTAGCAGCATCTAATATAGTTATATTTCTTCGCTTTGCAATCCCGTTCTATTGTGGTGTCCTAGGAGAGGATGTCTATCTGTATATTCCATGCTCTTCATAATAGGTATTAAACAAATCTAAAGTAAATTCTCCACCTCTCTCCGATCTTAAACATTTTATCTTCAAACCTAATTCATTGAATATCTTGAATTTGTCATCAAAAGCCTCAGATTTCTCTCTAATATATGTAACCTACATCATCCTAGAAAATTCATCAACAAAAATATGAAATACCTTTCACCATAGTATGATCTTGTTCTTGTAGGACCACGTAGATTTGTATGCACCAGATCCAACTTCCCTTTCTTTGAGTAATATTTACTTTTAAAACTGCTTCTAGTTCGTTTCCCTATCACACATTCTCTACACATAGTGTTAGAAGGTTTCACAATCTTCAGTAGATCTCTAACAATATTAGTAATACTTGATTTCACAATGTTATCAAAATTCACATGACAAAATGTTCTATGCCATAACCAACTGTCATCAATCTTCGCAACAAAATAAGAAACTCATGTAGTGTTCAACTCAAAAACATTACCTCTTGACTTAGTACCAGATGCGATCAAATCTTATGTCTTACTTTTGATATAAAATTTCCCATTATTGAACTTCATATGATAACCCTTGTCTACAAGATGTCCAACACTCAACAAATTATGCTTAAGTTCATCAACAAGCAGTGCATCATCAATATTAGTTTTACCGTCAAGATAAATTGATCCTACTTCAATGATAAACTTAGGAGTATTGTCACCAAATCTGACTACACAACCATCATATTTAGTTAGCTGAATAAACTTCTTTCTATCACTAGTCATATGATGTGAACAACCACTGTTTATGATCCATTCAGATTTCTTTTCAACATGTGAAACTAGGGCTCTCTCTTAATGAATAGGTTCATCATCTTTAATAACAATAAATCCAATTTCCTCATAATCCACAACATCATCATCAGATACACCTCCACTAGCATAGTAACATTCCTTATCCTTGGAGTAATTAGGTCTATAAAAATTAGTTTTTTAGGAACCCTTATGGGACATCTAGATGCAAAATGACCTATCTTATTGCATGGAAAAAATTTCAAAGGAAACTTTCCTTCAAAATTACCGTTACCTCTCTTTTCTCTTCTTGTGATCAAGGCCATAATTTCATCTAACTTCTTCTCTTCTTCCAGTATCTTTTCCCAATCATCAACATATTCACCAACCTCTTCTTGCAAGTCACTTCTGTTGGTGCTCGCAATACCTGATAAAGTATTTTTATTATGCACAGTTGCCTTGAATGTTATTTCAACCTTAGGCAATGAATATCCTAGCTCTGCGGCCTCAAAGGTAGTTAATTTCCCAGTCAACATCTCTCTGTTGAAGTTCATCATCAAAGGTATGATCTCTTATATTTCTTGCACTTTAGTTTTGTAAACATGTGTCAAGGATCTAAGAATTTTTGTGATCACTTCTTCCTCACTTTATGTGCCTCTATATTTTCTAATGCCAATAACAACCTTCATAACTTTCTGTACATATGCTCAAACATTCTCATCATCTTTCATTTTCATCATTTCCATCTTTGCCTTCGAGTTCTGTAACTTCTCCTACTTAGTGTATCATCAGAAAATGGAAGCACTTCCATTTTGGACTGGTTTAGCCCTCCAAGTAAGTGGTTTGGGGTCATGTAAAGCACCTTGAATGGGTCTCTAACTTGGATCTAGCTTTTCCCCCTGTTCTGCCCCATTTCTCACTTCTCTCCGGCCTATTTTTGGCATTTTAACCTGCAAATATGAGATTCTTGACCTCAGGGTCAAAGTCAACCTTTTTGGGTCAAGGTTGACCTCAACCCTGACCTAGGTGAGGGTTGACCACGATTCTGACCCAGGGTCCAAATTTCAAGTTTCTGGGGTTTTCAGACGTCGGACTTTAGAAAGATTTATTTCCCACTTCCAGGTCAATTGTTTCGGTCTTCGAGGCAATGACTCTTGAAATTATATTTAATATAGGTCTACTTATAAGGATATAGGTCTAATTGGAATTTAATTCTCATATGTAGGCCTCTCTAAAAGTTTGTGCTATAGATTCATATATAAGGAAGCCTTCTCCTCTCATTTTCTCTAACCATAAATCATCAACCAAGCAAGAACGATCAAAGTGAAATATAAGTGTGAAGAACAAGCTAAGAAGAAATCATCTATTCTCAAGCATCCAAGCATTCAAGCACCTTCAAGCATTAAATTAATCAAGGAGATCCATTGGTAGCCTTTGAAGGAATCAAGCTTTATAGAGCCCTCTTATTGAAGATTTCTTCATCCACATTCCTCCAAGCCTCTTCCTATTCAAAGATCCATTCAAGATTGGTGTTGAAGATCTACAATAAATTGATTTGAGACATCATACATATGACATTCTACGTTCTACATCCATTTTGTGCATACATACTTGTGGATCCACGGATTTGAATCCGCCGCAAAGGTTTCTATACAAGCAAGGTGAATTTGTTCATTTACTTTGTTTATCTATACAATTTCAGTTCAATTATAAGGTTAATTACAAAACTAGGGTTTGACCAAGGAAAACCCCTCCCCCCAACAAACAAACCATTTTTGTTTCAGGGATAGGTTCAAAACAATGAATTGGAGTGCAGATCTGAATACCCTTTTCAACAAACTGTCAGGATCCAGAAACAATTTTTTTATCGGACTGTGCAGGTCAGAATCAGACTTTCTGGGTCAAAATTAGACATTTTGGGTCAAAGGTGACCTTCATTTTTGGGTCAAAATCAGACCTGAGCCAGATTTGGAAAAGATTTATGGGTTTTCTTCATCTCTGCTTTTCTATTCCAGATCCAATTGCAAAATTCCCAAAAACTCAATGCAGACACTGAAAATAGCATTCTTCAGAGCTGTTGCATTTTTAGGTTTGTACATGTATTCAATTCATTTCAATTAAATTTTTAATCTTCCTAAATCTATTACACACTCTCTTCTATAAAATAGAATTTAGGGTTCTTATCTCTATCAATATCCTTAATAGGTTGATTCATTTATGCATTGATCCTTTCTTTGGGGTTAATCAATTTGGACCTCCCTTTATTAAATTTGGGGTTAAGAGAACAATCTTACCTTATCCACTATCTCAATAATATAATAATAACAATACATTCAATTACTACCCCACATCATTATTTAATATTACATTCTAATAAACCTTCCATTTTCTGATATTACATTTTGGTGAACCCGCGATAGACAACTCTTTCTTTTTGGTGTTAGATTTAAATTTTTATGTTAGATCTTGCATTCATATTAGATTAGCTTTCTTTTATGTTCTTGCATTTACATTTCAAAAATTAAAATCAAAATTTTGTGTTTCCTAAATTAGTTCATTTGCATTGCATTGGTGCATGAGATTTACTACTTCTAGTCCTACTTATAGTATCCCAGTTAGAAGAAGTCATAGACTTATGGGTTCCTTTGATCCCGAGTCTTCCTCTCCTTTCCTTAGGATTCTGGATGATAATTTGACCACTCATGATTCCAATCCTTCTATGGAGCATAAATCTTCTCACTCATCTCATGATGATGATGATGCTTTAAGAGTTCCTCCTAAACAAGTCCAAAAACTTTCAACCAAACTTGATAAATGGGAAATTGGCTTATTCAAGAAAACCATAATCAAGATTCTATCCAAACTATAGAGGATCTTAAGAATTTCCTTCATGATAGTGATCAAGGTGTTAATTTCTCACATGGTATCACTCATCTCGTGCATTTGAATGTTAAACCTTTAGCTTAAGAGGCTCAAGATCTAGGATTCACTCCTCCTGTCACTAGTGGGGAACCTTCTTCTGTTCCTTTACCTAGCATTCCTACTTACACTCCTCCTTTAATGACTACATCTCTTCCAATTCCATCTATTCATGTGAGTGTTCCACCGGTGTCTCTACCTACCTCACAACCTTCTTACCATAGTGTTCCTTATGCTTATTCCAATCCTCTTCCAGCTGTGGTTCAAAGTTTTCCACCGGTTGTGTCTTCCATTCCTGCTGCTTCCTACACTTTTCCTAGTGTTCCTAATGTTTCTATGCCACCTATTTCTTCTAATTATTACACAATCATTAGTCTGACTCAAACTATGTCATCTTTACAACAACAACTTGCATCCTTAACCCAATCCAAGTTTAGCATTCCCATATGTGACATGGGTATTCCTTTATCCTTAGACATTATTCGTGCTAATGTCCCTCAGCAAGCCGATATGCCTCATCTTGAGAATTACAATGGTAAGGGAGATCCTGTTACTCATGTTAAAACATTTCAAGTCCTTTGTAGTGATTATGCTTATGACCATAGGATTTTAGCCAAGTTGTTTGCTAGAAATTTTCATGATAAGGCTTTCAATGGTATTGTTCTTTACCTCCTTATTCTATTGATTCTTTTCCTAAACTTGCTAATAATTTCATCCAACAATTTCAAAATAATATTGGTCTGCAAGTTTCCTTAACTAATTTAATGCATTGTAAACAAAACACTAAGGAAAAATTGATTGATTTTATTGATAGATTTAAGCATTTGTATGCTCAGATTTCTTATCTTGTTCCTGATATTGATATTCAACATATGTTTATTTCAAATTTACAAAAGGATATTAGAGATAAGATTCTGCTTACTCAATTTACCTCTTTTCAATAACTTTGTGCACCACTTCATCATTATCAATTACAAGTGAGTCAATTTGAGAGCAATAGTCTAATGGCTCCTGTTCCAGTTGACAAGAGTGATGCCGGTCCTAATCCTAATAAGTTTTAGAAACCTAACAACTATGTCAAGATAAATAAACAGGCGAATGTAGCCGCTGATCAAGTTTCTGTTGCATCCAACAATGCCACTTCTGCATCCACTGCTTTTTGTTCAAATCGTACATTTACTCCTCTTTCTGAATCTTTACATTCTATTATTAGTAAATTGTTGACTGCTAACATGATTACTTTTCCTCCTATTCAAACTATTCTTCCTACGATGATGGCATCAAAATCCTTTGATCCCAAAGCCTTTTGCCAATGCCATCCTCAGCATGGTCATGATACTGAGAAGTGTTATTCTCTAAAACTTAAGGTTCAAGACTTAATTGATTCTAATGCTTTATCTATTGATAATTTTGATGGTAGTGGGAACAAATCTGTCTCTCCTCCTAATAAAAACCTTCAAATTTATACAAATCCTTTACCTACACATGATACTAATACCATTGTTCAACCATCTTCTGTGGATATTGTTTACGATTCAAAGATGGATGATCTCAATCACATTGTTAATCATGTGGAGTGTGTTGTTTCATCTCAACCTACTATTCATGATCCTTCGCCTCCACTTCAACTTCAAGTTCCACCTAAAAAATAGAAATAAACTAAGGATAAATGACCTAGGGAACTCTCAATCACCTTTGATTATTCTAAGACTATTAAGGCTTCCGATGGTCCCCTTTATATTTATGCTAGGATTTCTAAGATACCTACGCATGGTTTTCTTATTGATCCCACATCTTTAATAAATATCATTACTAAGGAAAACCTTTTTATGAAAAATCTACAACGTGATTGTTATGATACATTTGATGCATGGATCCAAACTTGTAATGGTTTTCTCTATCCTTCACTTGGTTCTATTAACTTGCCTGTTGAACTTTGTGGTAAAGTTGTAGATACTACCTTCATTGTCATTCCTACTTCTGATCAGTTTTAAGTCAAATTTTGTTTGCCTTGGTTAAATGCCATGCATTTCGTTTCTTCTCCTATTTATAAGTGTATTAAGTTCATTCATAATGGAGAAGTGAAAATGATTAATCATAGTTTGTATCAACCTTCTAGGCTTAGAGATTGTGCTACTCTTGATTTATTTTGGCTTTCATTACCTAATTCATGTCCTCCTCACCCTGATAACCTTTTTCATTCATATCAAGCCTATAAACATCACAAGATTGTCGAGTTAAGCATGCCTCGGATAGATCTTAATCGTGGTCTTTTGTTCACTCCTATACTTCTTTTATCCATTACTTCTAGCTCTATTACTCAACATCCCAGTGTCACTTCTCAGCCTACTAAGAATCCTCCTCTCGAGCCTATGAAAGAACCAATTGTTGTTCCTCCTAGTTCTTAACATGTTTCAAACAAAGCGAAGTGTAACCGATCTGCTAATGAAAATCGTAAGAAGTGTAGGGCTAATGCTAGGGCACATGCCTCTATTCTTCAAAATTCTTTATCTTCTTTTGACCAGCCTATGCCTGATGTGTTGGAGGAAGTTAATGTTCATAATGATGTTAAGATGAATAATTATGATGATTCTATTCGCATCTTAGATCCCATCTTAATTAATCTTGATGAGGAAGATACTCTTGATGATCCTATCGATCCTAGTGATGAATATGAGACCATCTATATTGATACTGATTTACCTTGTATGCTTTCAAATCAATTGATAATTACACCTAGAATCGAACATCGCGATTCTCAAGAGGATCCTTGTTTGGAACTGGGTATTATTCCCACTGTGTTGGATATAGTCCCTCTTGCGAGTTTCCCACCTCCCCTAAATGATATAAACTGAGATAGGGAGGGTAGGCGATGTGCTTGATTAGCTTGTCCTTCATGGTAGCCCTTTTTGTGTTTGCCTGTTGTATTATGCTTCTCCCGTAATGTATTTGCTAAATGTTTGTTAGATTATTTTATACGACCCTTGTTACTTTTTTGGTGCAAGGTAATAAAGGAATCAAGCCTGTTGTACAATTCCTCTATATGTATATCTATTCTTCTATATGTTGTTTTCATGTTATGTTGTACTAGTGCTATTGTTCATAAATGTTTTCCTATTGTACTAGTGCTATTGTTCATATATAAAATCTTATGATCATACTGATCCCATAGTAGGTAGATCCCTTACGTGTTCTTTGTATGTTTATGTGGTATTTCATTTGATTTGTCTTCATTTGTGGGCATCTCTTAGTGGAAACGTAATAAGTAAAGTTGTTTATGTTTCTATTAGATCCATTGCTCCTGTTAAAGTGTTATCAAAGACTTTAACATGGGGGCATACACTCTACTCACTTTTTGCACACACGCACTTTCAAAATATTTTCAAACTTAAAACTTTTTCCCTTTATGGATTAAAGACTAACCCTTAAAGCATGGATTTTTACCTTATAGGATCTCTTGTTCCCTCCAGTTTAAATTTATACAGATCTCTTGATCCCTCCAGTTTAAATTTACAATGTTTTGGTCCCTTAAGGTCGAAAGGTGTCCTTAAGACCGGATCTCCCTGATGGGTTGACTAGTGAGTAGCCACATTCACTAGGCGGTTCAACTCCATCTTTCCAATTGCATTGTTTCCTTGTGTGGTTCACAATGGGACATAAGTTCTCATTGGGCAAGGTAATCACACCCTCTCTCTCTTTCTCCTTTCCTTTGACTGGTGATGTCTCTCTTACTATAATCTTAGGTTGACAAAAAATTAAGTCCCTAGGGGCTTGAGGATTGTTTTATCCCTTTGATTTCAATAGGATTATCTTTTCTTCATGATCTCCTTTACCAAGAGTTTGCATCGAGTTCATACTCTTACTAAAGTGGGGGCTAAATGTATCGTCAAAAAATGGAAGCAATTCCATTTTAGAATGGTTTAGCCCTCTAAATAAGTGGTTTAGGGTCATGTGAAGCGCTTGAATGGGTCTCTAACTTGGATCTAGCTTTTCCCCTTGTTCTACCCCATTTCCCACTTCTCTCCGGCCTGTTTCTGGCAGTTTAACTTGCAAATATGAGATTCTTGACCTCAGGGTCAAAGTCGACCTTTCTGGGTCAAGGTATACCTCAACCCTTACCTAGGTCAAGGTTGACCTTGACCCTGACCTAGGTTAGATTCGACCTCAATTTCTGACCTAGGGTCCAGATTTCAAGTTTCTGGGGTTTCTGGATGTTGGGATTCGAAAAGATTTAATTCCCGCTTCCAGGTCGGCTGTTTCGGTCTTCGGGGCAATGAATCTTGAAATTATATTTAATATAGTTCTAATTCTAAGGATATAGGTCTAACTTTAATTTAATTCTCTTATGTAGGCCTCTCTATAAGATTGTGCCCTAGATTCATATATAAGAAACCTTCTCCTCTCATTTTCTCTAACCATAAATCATCAACCAAGCAAGAATGATCAAAGTAAAATCTAAGTGAAGAGCAAGATAAGAAGAAATAATCTACTCTCAAGAATCCAAGCATTCAAGCATCTTCAAGCATTCAATTCATCAAGGAGATCCATTGGTAGCCTTTGAAGGATTCAAGCTCTATGGATCCCTCTTGTTGAAGATTTATCCATCCACATTCCTCCAAGCCTCTTCCTATTTAAAGATCCATTCAAGATTGGTGTTGAAGATCTACAATAAATTGATTTGAAACATTATACATCTGACATTCTATATTCTACATCCATTTTGTGCATACATACTTGTGGATCCACAAATTCAAATCCACCACAAAGGTTTCTATACAAGCAAGGTGAATTTGTTCATTTACTTTGTTTATCTATGCAATTTCAATTCAATTATAAAGTTAATTCCAAAACTGGGGTTTGACCAAGGCAAACCCCTCCCCCCAAAAAACAAACCATTTTTATTGTAGGGATAGGTTAGGAATAGCGAATTGGAGTGCAAATCTAGATACCCTTTTCGACAAACTGTCAAGATCTGGAAACAGATTTTCTATCAGACAGTGCAGGTCAGAATCAAAATGTTTGGGTCAGAATCAGACATTTTGGGTCAAAGGTGACATTCATTTTTGGGTCAAAATTGGACCTGAGCCATATTTGGAAAATATTTTTGGGTTTTCTTCGTCTCTGCATTTTTGTTCAAGATTCGGTTGCAGAATTCCCAGAAACTCAGTATAGACACCCGAAAACAACATTCTTCAAATCTGTTGCATTTTGAGGTTAGTACATGTCTTCAATTCATTTCAATTAAAGTTTTAATCTTCCAAAATCTATTACACACTCTCTTCTATAAGATGTAATTTAGGGTTCTTCTCTCTATCCCTATCCTTAATAGGTTGATTCATTTATGCATTGATCATTTCTTTGGGGTTAATCAATTTGGATCTTCCCTTTATGAAATTTGAGGTTAAGAGGACAATCTTACCTTATCCACTATCTCAACAATATAATAATAACAATACATTCAATTACTACCCCATATCATTATTTAATCTTACATTCTAATATACCTTCCATTTTCTTATATTACACGTAGTAAACTTATCTCCTTCATGCAATGCCTCTAATCTTGTCCAAATTTCATGTGCAGAGTCCAAGTCTTTAACCTATATAAATTCACCTTCAGAGAGTGCACTAATTAGTGCTTCTCTTACAAGTTATAAGACAATGACTTATTTTTATCACCACTATCTTTATCTAGTTCATCTTCAGTCTTGATATGTATATTTTTCTTTGTAGTCATCCAGTAGTCAATTCCCAGACATAGTAGATGAGTTCTCATTATTTTCTTCCAACTATCAAAGTTTTTCAGGATCAAACTTTGGACTATCCTTCCTATAGAACACCATCTTCAGGATCACCTCAAGTTGTTAAGCTTTCTCTCTAAGGACCAGGAGATTTGATAGCAATTTTTAGCAATAATAGTCCACTAGAACAACTAAGGGAGGGGAGGGGTGAATCAATTGTGTGCCAAATCTTAAACTTTAACAATTAACAATCAAAAGATAGATTCAATTCTAAACACATTAACAACAACACCATAACACAACTATTTGTTAAGGAAACCCTATTAAGGGAAAAACCCCGGTGGGAGTTAGTACCCAAAAAAAATGCATTAAAAGTATAGTATCCCTATTAGGAGATGATTATTACATACATTACACAATCCATGTTAAAGGACAGACCATGTTAGGAGTCAAAAGAAACAATAGGCTCACTGCCTAAAGAAGGTTAAATCCACCTTCAAGACATACTATCTAAAATACACATGTATAGAAGATACACAATCCAGTGAATTGACTGATAGCAACAACTTTTGTAAATAGTTACAATGAAGTTATTTAATCACAACCTCTGCTCTATATCCAATAGACTTCACAAATATAAGCTCACATCTTCCACATTTCACTCTTCACACTCCTAACCAAGAAAACAACTTTCCTTTATACAAGTTTACAATGAGCAATTAGGTCGGTCAATTAAGACTTCCCAAATTCACAAATAATTACATAACCCCTTGCCAAGATACACACCATACCTATAACAAGTAAACATCAATTAAAATTCACCAAATATAATCCAAGATCCACAATCCATTCTCGCTATCCATAATACATGCCACATCTCTTAAGTTAGCCCCAAATAAGTCTTCTCTAGAACACGCGCTCCATCTGACGTAATCAAGAGTCTTGCAACCCAAGAATCATAACAAACATTCCAAAACATGTCTCTAGACATTCCTCAATATTGCATAATATGAATCATGCTCACACTCAAGTTATCCACCAAACTCAAATACTAGCTCTGTCACAATTCTCTACCACTGTTGTTCAAACAATCTTCACCAAAATAATTGTAACTCAAACAAATAGAAACATAAACTCAAGAGACCTTAGGTATAAGATCAAATCTTATCCTTGTACACATCCCCATCTTCGCATACTCTGAAACATTTTTACAGCGTTCGTACACTTTTGTTAGTCATCCATGCACCAGTGATAGCTAGTCTGTCTGACTTCATCAGAAACATATGTTGACATCAATGACAAAACATGAATGCCAACAACTCCAATAGAATCCGATTCCAAGATTTTATACATTTTCCAAAAAACATTTTGACACCTCTTTTGCTAATTTGCTAACTTTTGTATTTGTGCATAATTTCTTTGCAAAATAAAGTTGCCTATGCTTGTCAAATACCTCATAAACATTAACACACATGTTTTTAGGATCGTCAAAGAATTAGGGTTTTTATTTTAAAAATAATTGTATTAATCAATGAACTATGTGTTTGTTTAGCATAAGAACACTTCACTTGGTGCTTAAAAGGAACAATCTCTACTTTATGTGTTTAGTGTGCTAGACACATTTCTATAATCCAAAAAGAAAGAATGAACGTATCCTCTCCCTCGCCTTCACAGATCTTGGGTGTAAGAGAAACTCGTTCTGTCTTTTTTAAAGGGTCTACCTCTTAGCATACTACAAGGTCGAGTGAGAGGGAATGACCCAAGCAGTACTAGGCTAAGGCCAAGCACTTCCCAACCGCTATATAAATGTGTGATTGTGACCAAAAGTCCAATCAATAGAGTGGTTATATGATAGATCTCCTCTAGTATCCTCATGATGCGCAAAACATTGGTTCTCAAGGTTGGGAGACCTCCTGTAGGATTTTATCATTGCACCCTTTGAACTGGATGTCCCAAAATAAAAACCAATTGTTATAGTTTGTCAAAACTCATATTTGTTGGCACGGAAGGTCATAGACCGACTAAGACGCCCCACACTTTTGTGTTTCATAGTAGAGATAGAGGTTCCTTGATAATTGATGACCCAAGGGATTTGAACTTTGGTGTGCCTAAGAAGTGAGTGCACTGTAAGGAGGATCTCGTGCCTCCAAACTTCCAAGCTACCTGATTTGAATAAGTGCAACTAAATTTATTCTAAGTGGGGACTCAACAAATAATATCATTTTCACTGTAGTTGTAAGTTTTCTTATTTACAAAACTAATTTTGTGCTTGTTGTGTTTGTATCACATATCTTTTGCCAAAAAAACAAAGTCGGTTAAACTTAGCATGAGTCAAAAACCTAGTCCCTCAGATACACACCAATGTTGGGTGGATGTGCATTATCCTTTGACGGATCTAAACATAGTTAGTATAGTCATTTTTCACACCGTTCAATGGATTTGCATAATTATATTGCAAATTTTCCACCTAATCTTGTAGATACGCTCTATGATCATGAAGATACATCATCCCATCATCCATCAAATTTGTCATTTGAGATATTGGATGTCATCCCTTATATTCGTTATTGCTCAGATACAACCCTATTCTAAGTCTTATGTCCTAAATCTCACAATCTATCAGATTCGTCATTTGGAAAATGTGCTCTGTAATACATCAGATTCATCGTTTGGTAGTTGTGTTCCATAATCCATCAGATTCACCATTCTACATATGCACTCTGTAATTATGCAGATTTGCCAATCTCTTAGATGCACTCAGTAATCCATCAAATTTTCCAATCTCTTAGATTTTCTCTGTAATCCCTTGTATTTTTCAATTTCTCATATTCACTCTTCAATCCCTTATTCACTTTGATTACCTAAAATTAATTAAACTAGATCATTCTTAGCTCATAGCATATATATCCCTCGTCACCTTTCCATATTCTTCATAATTAGTCCTTCCTTCTATTCTAATCTTGATTCCCATCATATTCTGAGCTTATTTTTCATCATAATCTGAGCTTTTGTCTGTCATCCATGTTCATCCTTCATCCCTATCTATCCCACCATCTAATCATCATGTCATAATAATATTATGACGAGTTCAATCATCCTACCTATTCTTCCACTTCATCTTATTTTGATTATGATGAGAGTCTCGTTGATCACGACGAGTACATTAAAAAACTTAGCAAACTTGCTCCTAGTGTTCTCCAATATCTAATAATTCCTCCAAACTATCCCATCATTCCTCTACACATACCCACTAGCACTTCTTATCATACCTTTGACAAGGGAAATTTGTTAAGTCATCCATCCACATCCTCCTCCTATATCACACACACATATCCCCCTTACACGACATTCATGCCTACATATTCTCCCTTAGCCATATCCAAATCTCCATCTTTGCATGACAACACTCTCACATTCACCCCTACTATAAATCCATCATCCCACTATCCATCAATCCATACTCTTAGTCATCTGGTTAAAACTAATCCAACAATCCAATACCACAATTCCTCAACCATACCAAATACACCATCCACACTATCCTACCTCACTCCTACTTTTCCCTACCTCAATCTCCCATCCAAATCATCCTATTCCAATCCACCTTCATCTACTCTATCTTATCCCAATATACCATCTTTCATTCCTTCCTACAATACCATAACTCTCATTCCACAATCTCCCTACATCCCACAATCCACTTCATGTGCTATATCCTATTCTACTGCCTCCCCCATAGCCTAGTCAATCTAGTTCACTAGTTTCCTCCATGCCTATGCATGTGAACTATTTAGGCAAACCATCCCCCACAGTCATCTCTCCACTCGATGCAGAGCTTATGGTTCCAACTATGTCCTAAAAGATTGAATGTATTAACTCTCTAAGAAGGTCAATTACCATATGCTCCACACCTTTGAAATTAACTTCCTTACTTCAATACTGCATCCACAATAACTATTTCAAGTTTATATTTGGCTTTATTTGGACAATCATCCCCATTGACCCTACTTGGGTACACCAACTTTTTGTAAAACACAAGAGGTTATATAAATTTTTGGAATGGGATTGGATCAACTTTCCAAGGCCTCGTTCAGGACCATCATGACACAAACCCAACAATGGTTTTCATTCTAGACTTCTGGTTATGGTACTTCCTTCTTTAGGCACCTAATTCTCTCGTAGCCCAATGCAAACAACTTTTGGACCATAATTTATTGATTTCCCAAAGGAATAGGGAAAAAATGGCAGATACAGACACCTTTTATCAAGTTACAACTACACCCTAACTCAGGGTTTGTGACTCAAACATTCAATGACTAAATGTTTACTTACTCAACATACCTAATTACCATAATTATGACAGTTTAACAAAAGAAGTACCCATAGAGTGGATTGGAGAGACTAACCATTGAATCATGGATTATCTCCATGTTTATTATTCTCCAAGTCTTCAATATATGTTCTTGATTCAACCACAACATACCTCTGTCATCAAATACTCATTTTGTTCACTAGTTGCCACATTGAGATGTCAACCAAAAATCAATTAAAACTCTTTGCTTTGACCACCAATTTGTAAAATGACTTAGGATTCATAAAAAAAATATACATCCCCCTAATTTCACCAACTCTCATATTTTTCCAACGGTGGAATGAGGAGAAGAAGATATTCATTCAAGGAAACCCTAGGTAAATAAGGTTTTCACGCAGTTTTCACCAAATTGACAATAAATTTCATTCTACAATGGATCAAGAGCTCAGAATAGATGCAAATAGAATTTAAATCACTCAACTTCAATAATTAATGTCTCACACTTTTTTTGAATCTGTACAGGGCCGTACAGAACCAAAATAATACATTATTTGCAGGAAAATGGTCAAATTTTATAGATAGTTTTCAAAAGTTACATCATCGTCTCCTCTATCCACCTTTACGGGATATTTGAGTAGTTAATCCAATGGTTACAACTTAATTTTAAGCAATGATTCATTGGTAGGAAGATTTACAAGAACCTTTCAAAAAGTTGTCAATTCGACCAAAAGTTGTCATGCAAATGTTGCATTTTTTTCTCAAAGTGAGTAATTGTTGTTTGATCACTTGCCTAAGGGTCAAAATGGACCAAAAATACCTAAGGAACACCTAAAACACAAAAACAAAATAAATTGAAGATTTGAGGATCCTTTGACCATAGTTGACCAAGTGGTTCATAGAGACTAGATATTGGTACTAGGTCTTGCAAGTGGATCATTATTGAAAATAAGAAGTCCTATATGTCTAAGACATGAATAATATTACTTCAAGGTTTTGGGGCTCCTGCACCACTCACCCACCACATCTTCAAATACGCAAGTCTCCAAGGAGCTTCACAAAGAAGCCATAAAAAAATCCAGCTTATAAAGATGAGCCATCTCATCCCACTCCATTATGTCAGGTCATTAGTGATGAGGTCCTTTCACCTCCCACGCCTATATTTTCCCTTCCACCTCCCACACCTATTATCCCTCTTCCATCAACCCCACCTACTGATCCTCTTCCACCTCTTAACACAAGTGAAAACTCCCCATCCGTTGACTTCATCCAACTCCCACCCCATATTCTCCTAGTATTATCCAAACCCAATCCAATGAACCCCATGAGTCCATCCTCCATCCATCCATCCATCCCAGTCGAAGAGCCTCCCATCCTTCCATCCACTCCATCTAAAGAGTCTATCTGTTCTTCCTACATCATACCATCTACACCAGTTCAATCATGCCAAGAGCTCTTCCTAGAGCATGTCCAAATATCCATTGACACATCTTTAAATCCTATCACTACACACACTCCATCTCAAGACCCCTTATCATCCCCTCCACATCATGACCTTGCAATCCCACTTCCTCCATCTCACGACTCATTATCATCCCCTCCTCTAAAGAAAGATCTTATCATTCCACCCATTCCATATCAAGATGTGTTGTCGTCTCCTTGTCTAAACCACTATCTTAGCATCCCATCCACTTCATTTCATGATCCTTTATCGCCTCCAATTAAAATCATCCCACCACCATCACTCTATCTCCTTATTTCACTATATCCACCACTTATAGTTCACCTAATGATGGACTCGCATCGTGTTCCCCAACTAAGAAGTAATCTATCTTGAATCAAATTCTCAAGAAAATTAATTATCAAGGTAAAGGCTTAGGCCTTCATGAACAAGGTACCTTGGAGCATATCCATGTCAAAAAATATCGATGATATTATGGTCTTCGTTATAAATCTTAAGGAACTTCATCCAATTTTGTTGGTTAAACTAATGCAAAATCCAACCGTACTTCTAAATCCACAATTTCATCTTCCCATCATTCATCCAAAATATTTAATGTCATCCTCCTGGTCCATCATTACAACCCAGGACAACCTACCACATTCCTCTATCCTCTAAATCCATTTTGGGTCCCTATATCCCAAAGTCAACCATTTAATATCCTCCACATACTAAATCCATTTTGGGCCCTTATATCCCAAAATCCCACCCCCAATCTTATCCTACTCATTCCTTCATCCACCAATCCCATATCAAACATCCCACCCCTTGAATTCCTAATTAGGATCAACAATGACACACACCCACACACACCATCCCACATCCTTCCACTATCATTCCATCCACATTTCCTACATCTTATACAACTTCTCATGCTCCTTCAAATCCTACTTACAACAATTTGGATGCCACATCAAAAAGGCATAAATCTAAAGATCCACAATAATCTAAACATTATCATGTCCACTCAAAATGACATGTTCAAGCAAAGTAAAATCCAATAAAAAATGCACTACTTCCCAAAGGCCGCAAAGGCCCACCAAAGAAAAAGAAAAAACTATGTGGATCTCAAAGCAAAAAGGTGCAATGCATCTAAAAGAAAAATCCATAATGGCATCCAAAGTTGCTAACCCACAAGCTAAGCATACCTATCCTTTATCTCCTAAATCCATTTTGGGTCCTTACGTCCCAAAACTACCTATCATAACTACTCCATCATATCTACATCTACATCCACTTCCCATCCACTCTTTCCACATACATCACAACATGTGCCAATATTGGTCCTGACAACATCCTCCTATCACACTCACTTTGAATAATTCCATCCAAACACTTCCAACCACCATATCCCTTACCCCATAGGTATCCCCCATCACCATCGTTTAATCTACGCATTTGCATAATCTCGTCATCCTAATAAGGTTGTATCAACATCTCATGAATGATATAATTGAGTTACCTCTAACCAATGTATTGAAATTGATGCTTGAGTCCTCCATCCATCTCCTCATTATCATTCCCTCCATAAACTCCCCCCTCCCAAAAAAAAAAAAAAACTAAAAAAAAAAAAAAAAAAAAAAAAAACTAAAAAAAAAAAAAAAAAAAAAAGAATCCAAAAACCAAAAACCAAAAACCAAAAAGAAAAAGAAAAATAAAAAAAAAAGTAAAGAGGAAAAAATCATCCAACAGTGAAAACTTGGAAAACAAGCACCTTGGACAAGTACCATGATGAAAATCTGACAAATAGGAGTCATGTGTAATCCCCCCATTTAGTTTCTCTTCATACTCAGGGGCAATCTCTTCTAGCTACCTCTTTATCCCTTCCTCTATCTCGTCCACCTACCATACCTATCATATATTATCCATTTCACTTCCTCCATCCTCCTTTGGATCTTGAAAAAAATGCAAGCCACCATGTATACATGCTCTAAACAACTCTTGGCATTTGTTTCCTCATCAAACCATTCACATTCCTATCCTTATTTCCACCCATCCTTCCTCCCATTCATATAATCCGTTAACATGCCTTCACCATCCTTATCCACCCATTATCCTAGCTTCCATATACCTTCCACATCCTCTTTTCATCCTATCTTCCATCCTACCATACCCCAACTAAAGCCTCATCACACATGAGATATCCTAAATGGTTATTCCTTTGTGACGTATCCTTTGGAAACCCCATCACACCCACCATTCATTTTCCAATCCTCATCACCTATTATACCATAATCCTCAATCCATTCATGTCCCAATCCTCATCTCCTATCATCTCCTAATCCCTAATACGTCCATCTCCCAATCGTCATCTCCCTATATTTTCCTATCATTCCCAATCCTTGCATCTTCCAATCCTCATCTCCTATCATCCCATCATCCCTAATCCATCCATCTCCCTATCCTCATCTCATATTGTCCCGTCATCCCGAATCCATTCATCTCCCAATCCTCATCTCATATTGTTTTGTCATCCCCAATCCTTCCATCTCCCAATTATTATCTCCTATCATCCCATAATCTTAAATCCTCATCTCCTATCATATCATCATCCTTTATCCTTTATCTATTTATATCCCCATCCTCATATCTCCCATCATCCCATCATCCATAATCCCTTCATCTCCCAATCATCATCTCTTATCCATGTCGTCATCCCCAATCCTATCATCCCCCATACTTATCTTCCTTCATTCCTTTACTAGAATGCTTCCATCCATCAATCATTATCTCGTAATGCTTCCATATCCAACTTATTTTCATCTCCTCTAGCTATCCAAAATCGAACACCAATCAGCCCATCCAATCCCATCTTTGGTCTTCTTCCCAACCTGACTACAAGCCTTGATCACATTCTAATCATCATCATCAGAATGCATCATTTCCAATCCTCATGTTGTTTTGGGATATATCATTCCCAAATAAACAATACTCACTCAACTCTCAATCCAATCCTTGTGTTCTTTTGGGATATATCATTCCCACATCAACAACACACCATTCACCATCAATCCAATTTGTTAATTCTATGTCATTTGGAAGACCCACTATGTCACTGGGTAGATCTGGTATGTCATTGGGAAGATTTTCATCTTTTCATGCTCACCCACAATTCTTGTCTCAATCGAGTGTGTCTCTACCTAGGATTAATTGTACATATGTGTCCTTAGGTCCCATCCTTTGTGTCAAGTTTTTGTGTGTCCTCACAAAAGTGCCCCTAACTAGTCGGTGCTTCAACAATCATCTATTGGTTCCTTAGAGGTTCGAGTGTCTTTCTTATCTCTTTTCATATGAATCCTACTTTTGTATCAATCAACGGTCTTTGCAGGATGTATCCTTCCTCAAATTAGACCAATCAAAACAATCCCCATCCATCATCCTCCCTATGGAAAAGGTATGTGAGATACTTGTTATTTATTTATTTATTTTGGATCTTTGTTTATCTTTTATCTTGAGATTCCTTATTTTACCTCCTTATGGTCTCCATGATCCTTTATATCATGGTGTGTTGTAAGTGGTAAAACTAGAGGCAAAAGTCTTGATCTTTTTATTTGTGTGTGTGTGTGTGTAGACTTGTCCCTTGCATTTCCACATGTGATTCGTGCAATCTCATGATGTACCTGGGGCATGTCATTTGCTTGTGGTTCTTATAGCTTCATATCCACCAAATTCCCCTTCAACTTTGTAGGATGTTAGACTAACATTTTTTTTCTATTTGTTGTGTTAGTCCTATGCATGTGATACAATGTTGTCACCTTGGTTTCTCATACCCTGGTGCATAACATCATATGATACATCAAATTAAGTGTTCACTTCATGTAAGTTACCATACGATACTCAATATTTTCCCATCCATCTATCTCACATATTACTTCTTCTATACTCTCATCATTTTCATTACCTCTCCATCACATTTTCTTTCATTCATCTTCTCTTTCATTTATCCACATCCAATCCATCTTACATAATATAGACTTGTTATTCTATCCCTTATCATTTTTATCTATGCATTACTATTATCATTAATCCATCATGCTTGCACCATCTCATCCATTTTGAGAGCACATTTGTGTTCTCTTTAACCCGCATGTCCTCTCGAGGGGGTATCCTTATCCTCATCTCCCATCTTTCCTCCTAGTTTTCAATGACTGAGGCATCTTTCCTAATCTAATCATTTTATTCCTAGATATATCTTAATCTTCTTTGAAATGGTGATACTTCATAACACCATGTCAAAGAGGGGAAAAATGTAGACACCTCAATTTGATCATTAAATATTGATCATATTAAAGTCATTTAAACCTTTCTTCTATAGTTGACTTATTAATTAAATAATCAATTTATTTAATAAATTTTGCCTTCCTATTTCATCTAGAGATGTGTTAATTAAATAGCTTGCCTATTTAATTAATCTTTGCGCTTGTCAATCTCTCTAGATAAACTAATTGATCTAATTTATATAAAGTCTAATTCCATTTAATTAAGTAAACCTACCTATTTAATTATAAAGCCTTCCTCTATTTTGAATTAAAAGAATTTAAAATTCAATAAATTCCATCCACTTGCATATTCCTAACGTATCCACTTGCCTCTTGATTACCTATGTCACTAAGCGTAATCTCTCACTAATTGTGTGCACATTCTTAACTATAATGATTAGGGAACAAAAGTCAAACTTTACAACTTTCATCCCAATCCCAACCAAAGTACTATTAAGTATTTTCTTAAATGTATTTGACTTTGGGGTTGAGACATAAATTGCCTTTATATAAAGCCTCTTTCTTAACCCCCAACTCCCCTCAACTACACTGATGTTGACATCTTGTCACCTCTCATTAATGTTGAGAACCCTAACCTCCTTCAAAGACTTAAGAAATTCTCTCTCATTTTTCATTCAATTCAATCAATCTCTTATTTTGTGCAACTTCACTCATTCAACTTTGACAACTCTCCATACTTGTGCAAACCTTTTGAAGCCATTTTCAGGTTCCTCTTCCAATCTTGAGAAATCATGGAGTATTCTATTATTGTTATACCATTGAAATCGTGAGCACGCATACCATCCTACTATATTGGACAAATCATTGCATCAAAGAATCAAGAACAAGGTTTATTATGACTTTTCTTTCCTGTTGTTTCTTGTCTCTTTCTGTCTAATCATGCATGTTGCTTTGTATTTGTGTTCTGAGTATTTTTATTAGTTATTTGCATTGCGTTGGTACACATTTCCTTTCACATAATAATACAATCCCTTGATAGAGATTTTGAGGGATTTGTGAGTAGACTAGTTTACAAACCCCATTTTAATCACGATCTCAATGTTCATCGTATATGTCATTTGAAATCTTTGTCAAATGAAGCACTGAATATATTTTTATCATTGTCTTGATGCTATCTCTTTGCTTATCTAATACAATGTTAGAATCTTCAACAACCTTGTGCTATGTTGGTACCTTCATTGATATTGTTTTATAACCTTAAAAAGCAAAAACAATACTTTGCCTTTGATGACTGATATGGTCTATCGTGATCATCCTTAATAAGGAGTGTCCAGTACATCTTTTCCAATGAGTATATTATCTATGATTTGTAACATTATGATGGGTGCCTTTTAAGGTTGATTACTATTTATAATAGTTATCCATCATAATAATTCTCCTCCCATAACTATATACTGGAGCTTTTGTATATGGTAATGAACATGTAATCTTTACTGCTCTTGATTCTATTGATGATCACTTCCCACTATTATGAAATCATTGTGTTCATTGTAAGCATACAAATATTTGGGCCTGAGTTTATATCACTCTTTGTGCTCCTTTATGAAAATATTAAAGAATGTCTTCTATGGAATCATTTGATAAGTATTCAAGCAATCTATGTTTAATGTTACAGTGAATTCATCTATCATGCAGGGAACTATTGTTTAGGCATATGTATTTTTCATGATAATAAGGCACTGATACCATCAACAAAATCATCAAATAGTCTCCAAGCAATGGTGGACTTCTCACCCCTTCATATGTATTTTCATTTCTCAATTGTATGATTATTTTGTACATATCAGTTAGTTATCTAATCCCACGATTTGTGTGGGACATCATACATTTGATTTATGAATGAAAGCAATTCTTTTCAAATGTAATTTTTGTATGAATCCTATCTTGTTATAAATAATTGCATCTGGTAAACAATTACATGTTTTATTTTATCATTTGCATTCATCCCCGATTTTCTCTATGGAATTTTCCTAGTGAAAAAAAAGTTATAAACAACAGATAATGCACCCTTAAAATTATAAAACCTAACCGACTTCTCTTGATTGAGCTAGAAAGTAAAAATGGGTAACATTTCTGGTGACATATACTAGATGCTTGCTTACTAAGCATATCATACGAGTTTCCTTTACAAGTCCATTGGGCACAGAGTCAAAACACCTAAGAGAAACACTCAAAGACCACCTTTTACATTTGTTGTAACTCACTTCACACTGTTGCAAGTCATTATTATTCCATTTAATTAATATGTATCATTTATGTCAATGGACTCACGATCTCATTTTAATCTATGATACCTATCTGTTTGATTGAATAATAATTTCTTATCGGAGAGCACCTTGAAACATAATATTGTTATAATTTATTATATTTCTATGAGAAGACATGTATTGTGTGTGAAAGGGAATAGGGGTATTCTTTGTTTCATATAATGAATATCTAACCCATAGAGCTAAAAGACATTATCATAGTATACCTCCTTATTCACCTATTGAAAAAAAAAAAAAAAACCACTAACACTGCAAGAACAATACTTCTTTAAAAGGAAACCTATCCCACGCTAAAATAATCAACAAAGAGACAAACTTAAACAAAGCCATTGACTATTTCTGTAAAGTATCTGGATTTTATCATAAACATCCAATGAATAACATGCCCATGGGAAAATACAAAGAGGTGGAAAAATGACATGCAATCAACCAGTTGTTGCAATGTTTCTTGAAGTACAAGAACAACTTCACTTACTCCATCATGTTGATTGAATGGACTATTGATTTCAAATGGATCAACATGTTGCATTCATTCTTCTTCAGTTCCACCTGAAAGAATGAACCTAACGGTCCTTTTGCTGGCCGCTGGCTCTTGAAACATTATTTTAACTTCATTTTGGTTGGATTCACTTGACTCATGCTTGTGAGTTATCTCTTTGAAAATATTTTTTGTTCATTAATTTCTAATTTGAGAAATGCCAGTTTGTCATCAAGCATTGAACAAAATTCTTTCGGGTCATCCTATAAAAGATCTTCCTTGAAGTATTATTAATTTTTTTGCATGAGAGGATTGTTTTTAACTACATCACAATGTTCCTCTAGCTCACCAAAATGAAAATTTTTATTATTTTCATGTCCTTCATGGTTCAAGGCCTGATTATCTCATTGGATTTTGTGGGAAAACAACTCATCAACATTTTTAATGTCTTTTTGATGCTCCACATTCGTTGCTAGTGTGAACATAGTTGTATCCTCTTCATCTTGATAAAAAAAAGAAGGGAGTTAATCAAACCAAACTATCAAATCTATTATTTCATCTTATTGTCCAAAGCTTGTTCATATTGTCATCAACAAGAGTTCTTTGTCTTCAACAAATAATGATAGGTCTTGAAATAAATTATCTAGCACTTCGTGTTGAACCTCATTGTCTTGTGGCATAAATGTTGGAATTATAATGTGGGAAAGTAGTAATTGAGAGGCCGGGGGGGGGGGGGGGGGGGANGGGTGAATCAGATCTATAAAACTTCTACCAATTCTAAACAAAATAATTCAACCATGTATTCATAAACATAAACTGAAATGCTGTAAAGATTTTACATCTAATATTGAACACATAACACAAAGAATTTGGTAACCCATTGTAATTGATAAAATGTAACGTATAAAATAGAATTGTTACTGTAACATATAAAATGGAATTGTTGTTGTTTATTTTGTTTGTTAAAAATGTAAGATATGAAAATGGGGGATGTAGATTATTCTTTGAATTACCTAGATTGTATTGGATTCTTTTAACCTTGATTGAATTGAATTGATTGTGGATTGCAATTGTGATTAG
>MU225845.1:682655-717987 GCA_018584345.1 Thuja plicata
AGGGAAGACTCTAATCCATCTACTCTCCCCACTTGCCTTCTTCATAAATGGACTTAAATGTTTGCAAGGAAATAAGGGATGGCTTAACCAAAGTCTTCCAACTCTCCAAATTCGCCACTTCCCAAAAGGGTGACTTTAGGTGAGTCATAAATGAGTTTCAAGACTCTTAATGGGATGAAAATGACCCCTAATCCCTAAGGTACCAAGTGGGGTAGTTAGTTTTGACCCTAGTTTAGTCCATACTGATCTATGTGGACCAATGAGGACAAAGAGTTATTATGGAGATAGATATTTTAATCTCTTTGTTGATGATTACTCTAGAATGATGACAATTATGTTTCTAAAAGATAAATCTGAAGCATTCAAGATGTTTAAATGGTATATGGCTGTGGTAGAGAAACAAAGTGGTAAGGATTTGAAATTATTGAGATCAGATAGAGGAGGAGAGTTTATATCAGATGAATTCACCAATTTCTGCAATGAGCATGGTATAAAAAGACAGGATTCTGCACCAAGAACACCACATCAAAATGGGATTGCTGAGAGAAGGAACAGATCCATAGTTGATTGTGTTAGAACACTAATGATAGAGAAAGAAATCACCCAAATATTCTAGAGGGAAGCTGTTAGTACTGCTGTCTACACATTAAATAGAGTACAATTGAAGAAGGACACAAATAAGACATCCTATGAGCTATGGTATGGTAAAACACCCAATGTAAGTTACTTCAAAATCTTTGGTAGTCAATGTTATATCTTAAAGGATGGTAGAAATGGAAATCTTGATGCCAAGAGTGATGAAGGTATCTTTCTAGGGTATTCCACCAAAAGCAAGGCTTATAAATGTCTTATTAAGGCTTCTAACAAAATTGTTGAAAGTGCAAATGCGAAGATAGATGAATTTGTAGAAAAGAATGAGCTGGAAAGCACAAAAGAACTAGAGGAATACAACAAGTTTGTATAATATGAAGAACCTAACACTCTACCCGAGAAATAGTGCTTAATTCTAGAGCAACAGAATGTTGTAACCGATGGTCAAGCTGCAAATACCGACGGTCAGGATAATAATCAAAATAATGTACAACATGATGAAGAACAAAATGAAGGACAATATGATGATCAAGATGATAGACAAAGAATTGAACCAGTTCTTTCTAGATATGTAAGAAGGAACCATCCAGAGATCCAGATCATAGGAGATAAGAAAGTTGGTACAAGAACACGAAGTAAGTCTCTAAACACAAGTTGTTTAATTTGTGAGTTTGAACCAAAATCTGTCAATGTTGCACTTGATAATGAAGAACGGATAAGTGCTATGAATGATGAGATTGAGTAGATTGAGAAAAATAAGACATGGTCACTTGTACCAAGACCAGATGAAAAGAATGTCATCAGTACTAAATGGATATTCAGGAACAAGCTGAATGAGAATGAAGAAGTCACAAGAAACAAAGAAAGACTAGTATGCAAGGGGTATGCACAAGAGAAAGGTATTGACTATGGAGAGACCTTTGTACCCTTTGCTAGGATAGAAGGTGTAAGAATACTACTTGCTTATGTTTCATTCAAAGGATTCAAGATATACCAAATTAATTTCAAATCAACATTCCTAAATCGAATACTTGAAGAAGAGGTATACATCGAGCGACCAGAAGGGTTTGTAGATCCATACAAGAGAAACATGGTATGTTGACTTCATAAAGCCTTGTATGGATTGAAACAAGCTCCTAGAGCCTGGTATGAATGACTTCATTCCTATCTTATAAGTATTGGATTTGTAAGGAGTAGTGAAAATAGTAATCTTTATTTGAAGGAAGATACTGATGCTAACACTTTGATTGCTGAAATATTTTTTGATGACATCATATTTGGAGGCAATGATATGCTATGCAAATAATTTGCTAATGAGATGAGAAAAGAGTTTGAGATGTCTATGTTTGGAGAGATCAAGTTATTTCTTGGTCTATAGATCATGCAACAATGTGAAGGTATTTTCATTACACCGTCCAAATACATTAAAGAGGTTCTGAAAATATTAAAGATGGAATATTCCAGACCAGTTGGAACACCGATGGCTACTGGATGTAAGTTGATAAAGGAGGACAAGACACCAAAGGTAAATCAGACTTTGTACAGATCAATGATAGGAAAACTCTTGTATGTTGTCCACACTAGACCAGATATTGTATATGCAGTAGGAATAATTGCAATATTTTCTGTTAATCCCAGAGAATCACATATGACTATTGTGAAAAGAATTCTAAGATATCTGAAGAATAACAAGGAATATGGCTTATGGTATAGAAGAGAAGGTAAATTTGAACTGAAGGTGTTTACCAATGCTGATTGGGCTGGAAACATTGATGACAGAAAAAGCACAACTGGAGGAGCATTCTTTATGGGTGACAGACTTGTCACATGGATTAGCAAGAAGCAAGGATGCATCTCTCAGTCTACTGCAGAAGCAGAGTATGTTGTTGCTACTGCAAATTGCTCAAATATTGCATGAATCAAATAGTTACTGGAAGGTATGCATATGAAGATCCTAGAACCAGTGATTATCTATTGTGATAATACCAGTGCAATAAACATTTCTAAGAATCTAGTCATGCATGCTAAGACTAAACACATTGCCATCAAGTATCTTTATTTGAGAAAACAAGTTCAAGAAAAAGAGGTGATACTTGAGTATGTGAAATCCAAAGAACAATTAGTTGATATCTTCACCAAGCCACTTCTCAAGGATACATTTGAATACTTGAGAAAGAGACTAGGGGTCAAACCCTTGTCTACCAGTCAGTAAAATGACTAGAAGGCTACATCAACCTACATATTATCAGAATATCATTAATGTTGATGCAATCAAAGAGATGAACTTCAAGGCTACATCTATATAGAGACATGTATATATCATCACCGAGCACCAGAACATATTGTTGTATTGCTGATGGATAAGGGAAATTCAAGGATTATATTATGGATGGAAAGAAATGATTGTTTGACATTAATGTTAGATATTTGTAAGATATTTGTTTGGAATTGTTTTCAAAGGGAGAGAGATTATCCATATTATCACATTCTTTAGAAAAGGGAGAAAGATCATCCATTATCACATTACTCCAATAGGGAGAGATTATATCCTTAGGGAGAGAGATTGTATGGAAAGATTATACAAAGGGAGAGTTGCTGACAAGAGAAAAAGACATCAAAAGAGAAGAACAGTCAAGGGAGAGAAATTGACACAAGGAGAGAACACAACACATTAGAAGACAAAGAGTTGCAAGAATCAAATCTAAGCTAAAATAGATCTTACTGATGGTCAGACATTTTTATCGGTTATCAAAACAAAAAGATTAGTAGTTTGATGAATTTCAACAATTGTATTAGAAATAGTATAGTGTGATAATATAGATTGTTGCCATCAATGCCAAAGGAAGATATTGATGACATGTAACTGATTGAATGTTTGATAATGTTAAGTTAATGATCATGCAAGGCATTAAATCAGTTAATGTATTGCATTGTCATTGATGTCAACTTAATATAATCTGTATAGTCATGGAGATATTGCCAAAGACTTCAAAGAACTCATGAATCAAGGCTATGCTAATCAGTAATGCATACATGTCATGTATTCACTAAGTGACTGTAGACACTTAAAAAGTGCACCCGACGGACAAAGTAAAATAAAAAAGTCACAGTGATACCCGACGAGGCAATGCACAACATTACCAACAAGCAGAGTTACAGTGTTAACTGACGAGAAAGACACAAAGTAACTTGACGGACATAATTTTAGTGTTTCTTGACAGACAGAGATCATGAAGCTAACTGGAGTCACACCGATGGATTAGTTAGTTGTCACCGACAACTAACTAAAGTGGTGACCGACAGAACATAGAGTTTAGAAAATGATAAAATATCTAACTGGCAGAGCTAAATATAGACTTAACTGGTTGTCTACTTTGTTTTATTTGACCATAGACAAGTGATTGATTTAGAGAAGATTTATACAGTTGAAAAGAATATATCTACGAGATAAATAAGGAGTTATGATTTAAATCTAATTGGCTAAATTGTTTATCATGCCAAGAATCAAGAATCAAGAAACAATGAATATTATGTCTATATAAGAGAAAAGCTTGATTCATTTTCAAAAAAAGGAAAGGGGATTAAGGGGAGTGAATAGAAAGAGGATGCTGAAGAGAAAATAATGAAGAACAAATTCATGCAATACTAATCAAACAAGCTGAAGGAGAGCTAAGGAATTCTGCAGACACCGATGAACAGTGAGCACAACATCACAGAGCAGAAAGTATGGAGCACAAGGATTGAATTGATACATTGGTTAGAGAGGTAATGTACTTAAATTTATTTGAAAATATGCAATTAAAAGTTGCAATATGAATAGTTCATAGTGTTTCAGTTTAACCATTGAAGCATCAAGTCTCTTAATCGAGCGGGACTTAACAGTCTTCTATATATTGAGGTACATCTCAAGGAGTACCAAAAAGGTTGATTCAAGAAAGTAGCATTGGACTTGTTGATGTCCTTTGTTTATGTTAGTTCTTCATATTCTTCATCTTTCCCATAATGTATTTTCTTTTTAACTTCATTTTAGGTTGGCTCACCTCAGATTTGGTTTCTACTTGTTTCCTCTTTCTTGAGCTTTCCACTTCAACATCCTTTACCAACTTCTTCTTTGGTGGCTCCAAAGATATAGTAACTCTAGATGCCCTAGTTCTCAGTCGAGATGTGGTAGGAGGAGTTGATTTCTACTGTGAACTCCTCTTCTTGGTTGGCTAAGCAACCATCACTTTCTTACCATTTTTGTCTACTTCCACATCTTCTTCTTCATTATCTTCAAATTCACTACATTGGTTCTCACCTTGACCTGTTGTGATCTGTATTGGTGCATGTTACTCTTTTTCTTCTCCTAACATCTCAATATTATTCACAAATTTATTTCTCTTCCTCTCCATAGTTGCAGCCTTTAAATTTGTAGTTATCTTTGATTTAACTTCACGATAGTTACCAAATCTCTTTGCCTTCTTGTCAACTACCTCTGCTAGTAGAGTTGTGATGGCTGTAGATGTTTAATCTATGCTTACTTGATAGGGAAATGGCCTTAGCCATGCTACCCTTAGTACTATAGCTTGTACATAGGTGTTATCAATATCAAGTAGAAAACAAACATCATGATAATGCTTCTCCACTAGTGATACCAAGATTCTTCTCCTTAATCTCATCCTTTTCTTGAACTCCAAAAAATAGTTACCCATGACAGTATCAAAATTCTCTCCTAACTACTGTATAAATTCATCTATATGTACTATTATCGGTCGGTCTTGACTCCATACTACATCTCCTACAGTGGGAAAAGTGTTATGTACATAGAACAATACACAAACTAGTAAGGAACCAAACTTACACATAAAATTCTTTGCCTTCCTGATTGCTGATAGGCTCTCAACAAGTTGAGTCATCTGTAGCTTGACAAGATCTTAAGTATGATCCTTCTTCATTATTTTCCATGCTTAATTAACTGATACAAATGGGACACTATCCAATCTGCTGGATTGAAAAAAATTGTGTGCAATGACTTTGACTCTAAAACCAATTTCTGGATTTGTGATCATAGAAATTGTCATTCCTCATTTTTCCCATTCGACAAGAGTGAACTTTTCTATGTGTTCCTTTTTATGAAAGCACATGGTCTGCTTCCCTTGCACAATGTGGTAGCTAGTAACTCCATAAATAATATGTTTAGTTATCTTTACTGGTCCATTCTCTAGCCATAGACACATGTCATGTGATCTTCTTAACACTATCCTGATCCATTCAACTTTAAATTTGCATGGGAATTCTAGGGAAAAGACTAACCCTTTGTTGGCAATGTGTTGATGATCAACCTTCAATGCCCCATTCTCACATAGCTTAACATAGGATTCCCTAAACTCAAAGTCTCCAACTTCTCCAATTTTGTATATATAACATGCTCGTACATCATGGTTCATGAGTACCTTAGGTAGGATTGTTGATAGGGCTCTCGTAAGATCTCCCTTCATCGTAGTTTCCGGAACAGCTCAAAAATTTTGTGGTGCACACACATTACTCCTGACCAACTAAACATTCTTCAGTTCCTTGTCTTGTTTCTTCACACCAAAAGATGAAATGGATGCCATTTCTACAGATTAGGGTTCATTAAACAGATTCTAGATAACTTGACAACAACGGGTCTTCAAACTCCTCAACACTTGTCGATGATACACAAGTGGAATCTCTTCAAACTCTGCTCAAATCTCTCTTGAATCTCCTTTAGAATGCTCTGCAAACTCTAATCACTGCGTGAAATGAAGAATGAGTGATGAGACAATTTATTGTCTCTATTTTATATTGGTCTTGAGACCCTGTTTTAAGTATTACCAAGACATTTGTGGACTCATAGTCATTTGAAATTGTGTCAAAGTATAGTTAGAATCATCAATTCTATGGGTAGATAGTTATGTCATATTTTTCTAATATTATATATATATATATTGCAGTACTTCATCTAGCTATCAGAATGTGTGTTCTAATACTTGGATTAATTTGACTAAGTTTACTTGTATATATTTCCACATGCTAACTAACCTGCCAGGAAGGAGCAGCTTGAGAGTGTTCGACAACATTAAAAGAAGAATGTTGAAGTCCAAATGCGATGGAGAAGGCCATCATGGCATCAAAAGACACAGCTGCTACATTGGAGGAGCCACCATTCCAGAGAATATAGGAGCATAGCTCTGCTATATTCCTCAGCACTTACTATCTTGTTGAACTGGTCTTCTAGAACTTTATTGCATATGTCATGGACTGTTACATCCCCTTTTTCTTTTATGGAAAGATTTTAGTCATAGCTTATCTTTCTAATTTGAATAAGTGTCAATCCTCTATTTATAGGGATTGGTTTTTTTAGTTAAGGAGTTCAGAGTTTTTAAGAATACGTTGTTGCATCTTGCACAAAAAGTTACATTTCTAATTTTATGCATTGTTCTTATGTAATGAGTTTCTAAAATATAATGAAGTGATTTTGGTTTATCTTCTATGTTAGTAGTTACCAGAAGCCAACCAAGGGGGCCCACTTGGGAGGTGGATTATATTAGAGTAGAGTAGGTTTACTTTCAACATTTACAATGTTTTAAATAGCAGTTTACTGATCTTCCTGCAACATTATACTTCATGAATGTTCCTGCAACATTTGCAAGGATAGTTACAGTGGATGCTCTGGTTGATAGAACATATTTAAATTGATTTTACAGTTTTTCAGCATTAATTTCATTAAGGAGTTAAGTGTGTTTACTTTCCTGCAGCACTTGTATAGATTCCTTTCATGCATTTTTACTTCCTCCAGCATAAGTAGTATGACTCTTTGAGAGACTTAGTGCACATATCGTGTTGTCCTATTTCAAGTATACACCCCTGGGTTGACAATATAAATGCACCTCATGGTGGGAAAAGTAATCCTTAGTTTGAATATACTATTCCTAGGAGAGGCTTTGGCATGATTATGAGTACCTATTGCGAGGCAGTTCATTTTTGGCGCCACTGCCAGGGATGGTGTCAAGCTGAGAACCTTATTGAGTACTTTTCTTGGATAGTTTCCTAATTTTTAGATAGTGTTTCGCAATCTTGAACTTGCTTCAAAAGTGTGAAGAATTTACTTGCATGCATCAAAGAGGAAGAAGACGAGATGAATACGACATATTTCTTCCAGAGAGTCAACAAATCTGAAGGAAGAATTTGAAGAAGTTGAGTTATCTTTTATTAATGTAAGTCCCAAATTTCCTGTAGCATCTTCCTTTGAAGAAGAGCCTTTTGATATAGTTGGCCTTCGACCTTTTGCCAAAATTTTGGTCAGCTTCCTTGATAATTCTGGGCCAAATGCACCTGTTGTTCAAAATCCTGTAGCCAACGTTCCTTTCGAGCAACAATTCCATTTTCAAATACCTCTAGTAATGGCACAACCTACCTTTCCATTCCCTCTTCTAAGCCTTATCAATAATGATAATCTAAAAACATACCCACTGCCGCACTTCCAAAGTTCTATGGCCTGGTGACTGAAGATCCTGACACCTTCTTGTTTGAGTTTGACATTCTTTGTCGTGACTATAGAACTGACGGTCAGAAGCTCAAGTTGTTTCCAATAACACTAAAGGATTCTGCCCTTTGATGGTTCATGGACTTAGGAGCTAATGCAACAATTAGGTGGGATGAGATGCAGACTCTATTTCTACAGAAATACAAAGAGTATTGCAAGGGAGGTGACCCAAGAGGAGATGACATCTTTCGGATGTCACAAAAGGAGGATGAAACTCTGGAGGACTATGTTTCACATTTCCTTTACACCATGCAGAAGAATACCCAACATGTGTTGGTGGAGGATTCACAGAAACTCATCTTTTTAAGAGGATTAAATGATAGCTACTTGGAAGCGATGGACCTCATGGCTGGAGGGGACATATCCAAATCTTCTTGGGATGACCTCAAGAATATATACCTTAATTATTCACGATCAACTATAAAGAAAGGAAGAGGATTTTGGTCTACGGTCACTAAGGGGATCATCTCTGGCATTTCTAAGCTATAGATATCTAACCTGCTATCAGTTTTCAAGTAGGATATCATTAATGATGTTGCTACACATCTAGACACCATGACTGCCAAGAAGAAGCATGTAGATGTTGAATCTCAGTTAGCTGAGTATTGTCCTCATTGCTGAAAACAAAGGAAGGATAGTGGATGCAAGCTAGTGGTGAACTTGGAGAATCAACATTTGCCTACTGAACACATGAAGATAGAAGGAGATGAATAGAAAGTGTTCTTTGTTGCTCAACATTGGTCATGGGATTCAAGACAAGATATGCCTCAAAATCCATTACAATTTTCCAATCCTTATAATAATCAATGGCAAAACCAAAATTATCAGAATCCTTCTCAGTACTCCCAACCTATTTGGAATAACTAGTGACCTAACCAACAACAAAACTAGTGGCCTAACCAACAACAAAACCAGTGGCCTAACCAACATCAAAACTAGTGGCCTCAGCCTCAAAATTAGTGGCAAGCACCACAGGGGAATTGGTAACAAAATAACCAATGGAGAGGGCCTCCATAGTGGCCTAACCAAAACCCTGGTTATCCATAACTACCACATCTAGTATCCGGACCTGTAATAATGCCACCTCCTACAGCCATAAGTCCTAATCCAAAGCCAACCCAATTACCTGCTCATCTGCAGCCTAATTCTAACAATAAACAAAAAAAACAACCAATGTATACCACTGATGCTCAATAGTACCCTGCGCATGCACTAGCCATATTTGATATCCATTTGAGATCAAATACCACTTTGCCTGCACCTGAACCTCCTATTATTACAGAAGTTGGAGACATTCTTGCAACATCAATACCACTTCCAAAAGCTACACTACAAAATATTGTCCAACCAACTGATATTGTTTCATATTGTTGTCAAAAATCCATGGTATGTTGACATAGCTAATTACCTTGCAGCTAACAAAATGCCCACACATTTATCTCTCAAGGACAAGAGAATTCTCATAGAGAAAATCTTCCACTTCTCTTGGATTGACAACACACTATTTTATATTGTGCCAGACCAGGTCATGAGAATGTGTGTGAGAGAGGATGAGACATACGACATTCTCCATACTTGTCATGATGAGCCATGTGGAGGACACTTTGCAACACTGAGGACAACCCTGAAGATCTTAGCAATAGGTTACTATTAGCCAAAAATTCATAAGGATGCAACCAATTACACAAGGAAATGTGATAAATGTCAGAGGATGGGTCATCCACCAAAATCAGATGAAATTTCCTTGAATCCCCAAATGGTGGTAGCACCATTTGACAAAGGGGACATGGATTTCATTGGTCCAATAAATCAACCATCTAATGGGAAATCGTACATCTTGGTGTGCATTGATTATCTGACCAAATGGGTCAAAGTAAAGGCCATGAAGCACACAAGGGATCATAAGGTAGCAAAATTTTTGTACGAGGAAATCTTCACCAGATATGGAGTGCCGAGAGAAATTGTAACTAATCAGGGAACCCAGTTCACATCCAATCTAATAATAGATCTCATGAAGAAATACAATATTAGACATCAGAAGTCCAGTCCCTATCATCCTCATGCCAATGGACATGCAAAATTTATAAATAGGGAGCTTGAAGCCATCTTAACAAAAATAGTTCATCTACATCGCCAAGATTGGAGCAGTTGATTCTCAGAAGTCATCTGGTTATACAGAACAACCTGGAAGACTACCACAAGGTTCACTCTCTTTGAGTTATTATATGGGAAAGAGGTAATGCGATGAATTGAGTTTGAACACAAAACATTGCGCACGACCCTGGAGTTAAACCTTGACCTTCTTGCAGTAGAGAAAGAGCATTTCCTGCATCTCAATTCCTTGGATGAAATGCATAAATCTACATTGGAGCGCACTGAGATACTGTAGAAACAAAGGAAGAAGTGGCACGACTCCCATATTAAGAGAAAGTAGTTTCAAGTTGGTGATTGGGCATTACATATGATTCTAGATTCAAAGAAATACCAGGCAAGCTGCAGACAATATGGCTAGGCCCGTACGAGATAAGCCACGTCTTTACCAATGGAGCAGTCTAGTTGACAACTATTGACCCAGTGCAATTCAAGTTTTTATTCAATGGGAATCAAATATGATTGTATCACCATCCCCAAACCAAAGCAGACTTCCTACAACAATTTAGACAACCAATTCCAAATGAACACCAGTTAACACTTTCGGCAGTAGAGGGTGCAAACCTTCTTCCTGCAGCTCTTCAATAAGCTTTCCTTTGAGCATGTCCATAATAAAAACTTCATGTTCACATGAAGTCCAATTATCCATTCACTTTCTAAACATTATTCTTTTCAACTCATTTCATTTATTTTCCTTCCACCCACCCCCCTTCCACGTCATCACCACTTTCCGTTACTATGTTTTCAAATAAAATCCAAGTCAGCTAACGCATGCAGCTGCCAACATCATTCCACTCTTGCCACCTTTTTCTGGCCCATGCGATGATCGAATGACAAGTATAAACTTTTCAATTTTTTTCCACTTTTAGCGCATAGATTTTGGTAGTTATATCTAGTATTGCAATAAATGTATGATTATGACACTAAGCCAGTTTCATACCTCATGCCAAGTATGAAAAGTGTGGACACTTGTTGTTATTTTGTAGGGGGAAGGGAAGTGTATTAAGTCCTAAATTTCATTTCTAATTACTCAAAAAGATTTCCCGTTACCTCAAATCTATACTTTGGCCTTGTCTTATTAAAATCTTGTTGCTATATTGTACAAGTGTTGTACTACTATTCCCAAACTTTTCCCTAATTTTCAGACTTGATGTGACTGAAAAGACTATAATTAAACTATGTGGAAAATCGCAGTGAGAGATATAATTTCTTCTGTTAAAAAACCATTATCATTGTTTATGCTAAGAAAAATAGAAGAGTGCAAAAGAAGGCCCGTGGTTTTAAAAGAAGTAGTCCGAAATTCAAAAGAAAAAAAAAAGGAATAAGGTAATAGGCAATTGCAGAGCGGAAAAGCTAAAAAATAGGAAATTTGGAGGCAACAAATTTGGGACAAATGGGAGGGCAGTTGCAACTACATGAGCCAGTGGTTCATGGTTTTTTTCTTTCGGATGTTGAAGCAGTAATAAGGTTCAATGCATGTGGATGGTTAGGATATTTCTTGAAATTAACAGAGTTTGATGAAGATGCAACAACTGAATTTACAAATACATTTGAGGAAGGGAAAGAAACCATATGGGGATTAATGGTTATCACAATAGAAGAACGGATAGGAGAGGTAAGAGGTTTACCAGCAGTTGGGGAACACTACCCCAATGTGCATGATGCTAGGTCAGCTTAGGCCCAATTTACCCTACCAAGTGACCTTCCTCTGGAAATTAACAATCAAGGGTGCAAATGAATGTCTCTTCCTTTACCATATAATGATTTGGCAACACACACTGTCAGGTATTTGACCTACAAAAGAATATTTTCAAATTTGCATGCACATCATTTTAAGTTACTTAGCTACATAAGGCATAATCTTCCAATGAATGTTTCAAATTTCTTGTATAACATGCTAAGTATCAGTGCTGAGGAAACCCAAAAGGGAAATGTAAATTATGTCACCCACCACACCTTAATCAAATTTCTAATAGAGACATCTCTTAGGGAATTCTCTCCCTTAGCATGGTCAAAAATTTTCTAGCATAAAACCCTACAACCTCAGGTTAACCCTATTGAGCAACCTAGAAATGATGATGCAGTACCCATTGAACCAGCCGTTGAAAAGGACACCCAAGAAATAGAAACCAAAAATTTTCAAGAAAATATGAGAAATGTACCTACTCCTGCCCAAATGAAAGGGAAACACAAATTAGAAGAAGGGACTTCTGTTCCTGCATTTGAACTACAACACCCCATAGTTTCGAAAGGGAAGAAGAGAAAATAAGCTCCTATAGCAGCTACTCCTACAACAGAGAGACCGAAGAAGGTTGTCAAGAAAAAGGCTATGGAAATTGAGGAAACCCCTATGTGAAGAAGTGCTAGAATGAGAGGATGACTTCCTAAAGTGTCCTCAGAAAGGAAATCTAATTCTCCCAATAAATCTGATAAAGAACCTCATGTGCAAATTATTCCAGATGATGCCCCAAATCAGTCTAAAATACCAGACATTTCTCAAAAATAAAATGCAATGATGACCCTGATTGTATGTCAAAAAAACCCCAACAAAGCAATATATCAGAAGGAAATAAGGAAGAAGTTTCAATACCTCATCAGTCAACCTACTCACAAAATGCCTTAGTCCCTTATAAAAGAACCTGATGTACCAGCTACTTAGAACAAGCATGAAAAGAACAAAAGAGGAAAAACAATAAGGAAGAAGAGTGTGGTCCAACCACTTTGTTGTCACTTCTCTTTAGCTTATACAATAAGTATGTTTTTGCAATAATCTTGTGCAAAGAAGAGGAGAAGAAATTGCAGGAAATAATAGCAAACCAAAGTGAGGAGATAAAAGATTTAAAAGAACAATTGGAAAGACAAAAGAAAAAGATGAATAATGCTCTAAAGTTGACTGATCAAGTTATTGCTTGCAAGCCACCTCATAGGGTTTATGCTATCTATTTGAAAAAATAGATCCTTTTGTTCCAACTAATGATGACACTAAAAGACATAGACTCTAAAGTTAAAATGACCCAGGAATTCTATGGCCTCTATAACACCCTTCCTTTATGGCAACAAAACCTACTCTATGAGTTGTACATTCATAACTTCATTATTCCTACAGAAACTAAATGAAATCCTCTACTTTACAAAGGGGATATACACTTGAGAGCATTAATGTCTTGGATGCACAGTGAGGCAAATTATGACAGAAAACTAGAAAACTACATAAATTAGGAGAAATAAGAACCCTTGCCATTAAGGGTAGAAAGTAGCAAGCCAGATGTACTTCTTAGGGATTGGTTTAATCTAACCTATGGAAAAGTGAAAGAGGAAACAAGGAAGAAAATATTTGATATCAGAGTAGAGGTCTATGCAAAGTATGAGGGAATGAATTAATTTTTTTTTCAGAGAGCCCTGGCTAGTATTAGAAGTAGGTGGAGTAGATTTCTAGAAGTGTTCAAGAGATCGGATCCACACAACCCTATCAACCTTGAGGCATCTATTCACAGAGTGCCAAAATACATCCAGCTAGTTTGACAGACTAGATAAGAGCTCTGGTGTCCATTGACCATACAGTCACCCATGCTCCTCTGGCCCCTGTATGATATCAATGCTACAAGGCTTGAATGACTACAGGAGGATCACATAATGGATGTCTGGGAAAGGACCAAAGGTTTCTATTACACTTTCAAGAGCCAACAGAGAGGGAAGATAGAGGTTGGTGACTTTCAAGGAATTGCGAGGAGATGCAATGCTTGAGGACCAACATTAAACTTATTAGGGGGAAGATGATGAGACAATTTATTGTCTCTATTTTATATTGGTCTTGAGACTCTATTTTAAGTATTACCAAGACATTTGTGGACTCATAATCATTTGAACTTGTGTCAAAGTACTGCTAGAACCATCAAGTCTATGGGTAGATAGTTGTGTCATATTTTGCTTATATATATATATATATTGTAGTACTTCATATAGCTATCAAAATGTGTGTTCTAATACTTGGATTAATTTGACTAAGTTTACTTGTATATATTTTCGCATGCTAACTAACTTACCAGGAAGAAGAAGTAGCTTGAGAGTGGTCGACAACATTAAAAGAAGAACATTGAAGTCTAGCTGTGACAAAGAAGACCATCGTGGCATTGAAAGAAACAAATACCACATTTGAGGAGCCACCGTTCCAGAGAATATAGGAGTAAAGATCTGCTATATTTCCTCAGCACTCATTATCCTGTTGAATTGGTCATCCAGAAATTTATTGCATATGTCGTGGACTATTACGTCCCCTTTTTCTTCTATGGCAAGATTTTAGTCAGTGCTTATCTTTTTGTTTTGAATAAGTGTCAATCCTCTATTTATATGGATTGGTTTTGTTAGTTAAGGAGTTCAGAGTTTTTAAGAATACATTGTTGCATCTTGCACATAAAGTTACGTTTCCAATTTTATGCACTCTTCTTATGTAATAAGTTTCTGAAATATAATGAAGTGATTTTGGTTTATCTTCTACGTTTGTAGCTAGAAGAAGCCAACCAAGGGGGCCCACTTGGGAGGTGGATTGGATTAGAGTAGAGTAGATTTAATTTCAAGTATACGTCCCTATGTTGACAATCTAAATTCACCTCATGGTGGGAAAAGTAACCCTCAGTTTGAATATACTATTCCTAGGAGAGGCTTTGGCATGATTATGAGTACCTATTGCGAGGTGGTTCAATGAGAACCCAAATACATTATATAGCCTCAAATGGTCAAATTAGGTCATCAATAAATGCTTCATGTAGTGGTAGGTGTATAGCATTTGTTCTTGATCCTTGAATGAAATATCTCATTTATCATACACTATCACTTGGTCAGAATAGTGACTCGGTCACTACTGACGGTCGGTCAACATATCAGCTCAGTTAGTATGGAAGCTCGACATATGCTTACTCGACATCAAATATTCATTACAATTCTTTTGCTTGGTTCTTGCCTCAAATCTGTCCTAACGTATCTTAACTTATGTAAATATAAACTTTAAAGCATCTTACGTGAGGAATCAATGTAAAATATATCATTTGATAAAATAGTTCCTTACATACATTTTTGCTTAATTGGAAGTAGTGTGATCACCTGATCCATTATATTGGGTGATCTGGGTTTCACTAGATCCACTACTGCTTGCATCTTCTGGTCTGGTATATATTCTCAATAGTAGGTGTCGAGGCTCTAGTCTTGCAATCTCTCTTGGTATGACTGATCTTGTGATAATTATAGTAGACCATACTTCCATTCATCCAACTCTTAGATTTACCTCTAAAGTGTGTACTTATACAAATTTCTGCAACATGACCATGTTCATTGCAATAATGACAATTGTGCCTTGTATTAGAATCCAAATTGAATGTGTTACCTTTCCTTGGTATATTTTCTTGTTTCTTTGATGTCCATTTGGATTTTTCATTGGATCTCCAATCTTGAGTTCTATGACCAATTTTTTGGCAATTATAGCAATGTCCTTGGAATCTAGGTGAAGTAGGTGTTTACTAGTCTTTGACCTACAGTCATGTGCCTGATGTCCATTCTTCTTAGAGTTAAAGTAATATCCATTGAATTTAGGTTTAGGATTTGACTTACTATACTTGCTTCAACATATGTTTGTTGTGTGACCTGGTTTCCCACAGTGATAACATGTAGGCTTGTTGTTATTCAGCTTTACATTTCTCAGTTCTCCACTCTTTGATGATTTTCCTTCTTTAGTGGAAGACTGGTGCTCAGTATGTCCAAGTCCAGATGTGTCACTATCACTCCTTGGTGATCTCATTATCTCCTCAAAGTATCTCAAGGATTCATTTGATTTGTTTATCCTCTCAATGAGTTCTCTTTCAGATCTCAACTCATTTTACAGTTGATTGTTCTCAGATCTCATATATGTGATTTCAATTTCTTTTCTATTTATCTCTTGATTTGAAAATAACAGTTGGTTGACCATGTCCAACTGACTGTTTATGAGCTTTTTTCACATCAATTTTTCTTTCATCAAGTCTGGTAGCCATCTGTCTCTTGTCTTCTTCTTCCATTGTCTTACCTTGCTCATATTTCTTCTTCTAATCAATCACCTCGCATAGTGTTATTGTTTGAGTTTCTTGTTCTATCTTCAGACTTTTGACTTGCTCTTTTAGTGTGTTGTTCTTTTCCAATAGCTCTACAATTGTTGCATTACTTTCTTTTGAATCTGCATTGTCAAATAGACCTCTAGTGTCTTCTTCTTTATATTGAGTATCTTTCATCTTAGTTGCTAATTCCTTCCTATCTTTTAAGGATTTCCTCAATTCTTCTCTAGCTATCTCAAGCTACTGCAGTGCCAACTGAATATCAATATTTTGAATCTGAATGACCTTTCCCAACTTATAAGCCTCCATTTCCAAGATCTTAACTCTCAAGTGGTTAGACTTCTTCTAAGAGAACAATGCTCTGATACCAATTGTTGGAAGTCTAATATGGGAAAGGAGTAATTGAGGGGGGGGGGGAGAATCAGATCTATAAAACTTATACCAATTCTAAACAAACTAATTCAACTATGTATTCATAAACATAAACTAAAATGTTGTAAATATTTAACATCTAATCATGAACACATAACACAAAAGATTTGGCAACCCAGAAACCCTTGAAGGTAAAATTGGGGTGGGGATGACACCCACAAATATTCACTACTACAGTAATAAAGTGTGCCTAGTAGGGATACAAAGTTTTGATCACTTCTGATGATGTACACTGTGAGGGGTCTGCCCTATTAAGAGCTTACAAACTTTTACAATCTACCTTGTTAAAGGATTTAAACTTACAACAAAGTAAGCACTCAGTTAAGATATTTACAAAGACCTGTTAGGACCACTTTTTTAAGAGATTTACCCTGATTCACTCATTAGAATGTATCGGTACCTGATCCTTTGTCTGCTTCATATTTTCCCATAATTTATTTTCTTCTTGACTTCCTTTTATGGTGGCTCAGCTCAAATTTGGTTTCTACTTGTTTCCTCTTTCCTGAGCTTTCCACTTCAACATCCTTTACCAACTTCTTCTTTGGTGGCTCGAAGGATATAGTAACTCTAGATGCCCAAGTTCTCAGTTGAGATGTGGTAGGAGGAGTGGATTTCTGCTGTGAACTCCTCTTCTTGGTTGGCTCAGAAACCATCACTTTCTTACCATTTTTATCTACTTCCACATCTTCTTCTTCATTATCTTCAAAGTCACTAGATTGGTTCTCACCTTGACCTGTTGTGATCTATATTGGTGCATCTTACTCTTTTTCTTCTCCTAACATCTTCTCAATATTATTCACAATTTTCTTTCTCTTCCTCTCCAAAGTTGTAGCCTATAAATTTGTAGTTATCTTTGATTTAAATTCATGATAGTTACCAAATCTCTTTGCCTTCTTATCAACTACCTTTGCTAGTAGATTTGTGATGGTTGTAGATGTTTAATCTATGTTTACTTCATAGGGTAATGGCCTTAGCCATGATACCCTTGGTACTATAGCTTGTACATAGGTATTATCAATATCAACTAGAAAAAAATCATCATCATAATGCTTCTCCACTAGTGATACCAGGATTCTTGTCCTTAATCTCATCCTTTTCTTGAACTCCAAAAAATAGTTACCCATGACAGTATCAAAATTCTCTCCTAACTACTGTATAAATTCATTTATCTGTACTGTTATTAGTCAGTCCTGACTCCATACTACATCTCCTATAGTGGGAAAAGTGTTATGTACATAGAACAATACACAAACTAGTAAGGAACCAAACTTACCCATAGAATTCTTTACCTTCTTGATTGTTGATAGGCTCTCAACAAGTTGAGTCATCTGTAGCTTGATAAGATCATAAGTATGATCCTTCTTCATTATTTTCCTTTCCTGATCAACTGCTACACATGGGACACTCTCCAATATGTTGGATTGATAAAATTTGTGTGCAATGACTCTGACTTTGAAATCAATTTCTGGATTTGTGATCATAGAAATTGTCATTCCTCATTTTTCCCATTTGACAAGAGTGAACTTATCTATGTCTTCCTTTTACTAACAACACATGGTCTGCTTCCCTTGCACAATGTGGTAGATAGTAACTCCATAAATAATGTATTTAGTTATCTTTACTGGTCCATTCTCCAGCCATAGACACATGTCATGTGTTCTTCTTAACACTATCCTGATCCATTCAACTTTAAATTTGCACGGGAAGTCTAGGGCATAGACTAACCCTTTGTTTGCAATGTGTTGATGATCAACCTTCAATACCCCATTCTCACATAGCTTAACATAGGCTTCCCTCAACTCAAAGTCTCCAACTTCTCCAATTTTGCATATATAATATGCTCGCACATCATGGTTCATGAGTACCTTAGGCGGGAACGTTGACAGGGCTCTCATAAGATCTCCCTTCACCGCAGTTTCAGGAATGAATCAGACATTTGGTGGTGCACACGCATCGCTCCTGACCAACTGAACATTCTTTAGTTCCTTTTCTTATTTATTTACACCAAAAAATGAAATGGATGCCATTTCTAAAAATTAGGGTTCATGAAACAGATTTTGGGTAACTCAACAACAACAGGTCTTCAACCTTCTCAACACTTGTCGACGATACACAAGTGGAATCTCTTCAAACTCTTCTCAAATCACTCTTGAATCTCCTTTAGAATACCCTGCAAACTCTAATCGCTGCGTGAATGAAGAATGCATGATGAGACAATTTATTGTCTCTATTTTATATTGGTCTTGAGACTCTGTTTTAAGTATTACCAAGACATTTGTGGAATCGTAATCATTTGAACTTGTGTCAAAGTATAGTTAGAATCATCAATTCTATGGGTAGATAGTTATGTCATATTTTTCTAATATTATATATATATATTTTAGTACTTCATATAGCTATCAGAATGTGTGTTCTAATACTTGGATTAATTTGACTAGGTTTACTTGTATATATTTCCGCATGCTAACTAACCTGCCAGGAAGAAGGAGCAACTTGAGAGTGGTCGACAACATTAAAAGAAGAATGTTGAAGTCCAGATGCGATGGAGAAGACCATAATGGCATTGAAAGACATAGTAGCTACATTGGAGGAGCCACCATTCTAGAGAATATAGGAGTATAGCTTTGCTATATTTCCTTAGCACTTACTATCCTGTTGAACTGGTCGTCTAGAACTTTATTGCATATGTCATGGACTGTTACGTCCCCTTTTTCTTCTATGGAAAGATTTTAGTCAGAGCTTATCTTTCTAATTTGAATAAGTGTTAATCCTCTATTTATAGGGATTGATTTTTTTAGTTAAGGAGTTCAGATTTTTTAAGAATACGTTGTTGCATCTTGCACAGAAAGTTACATTTCCAATTTTATGCATTGTTCTTATGTAATCAGTTTCTGAAATATAATGAAGTGATTTTGGTTTATCTTCTATGTTAGTAGTTAGTAGAAGCCAACCAAGGGGGCCCACTTGGGAGGTAGATTAGATTAGAGTAGAGTAGGTTTACTTTCAACATTTACAACATTTCAAATAGGAGTTTACTGATCTTCCTGCAACATTATACTTCATGAATGTTCCTGCAACACTTGCAAGGATAGTTACAGTGGATGCTCTGGTTGATAGAACATATTTAAATTGAGTTTACAATTTTTCAACATTAATTTCATTACGGAGTTAACTATGTTTACTTTCCTGCAACACTAGTATAGATTCCTTTCATGCATTTTTACTTCCTCCAGCATAAGTAGTATGACTCTTTGAGAGACTTAGTGCACATATCGTGTTGTCCCATTTCAAGTATATGTCCCTAGGTTGACAATATAAATGTACCTCATGGTGGGAAAAGTAATCCTTAGTTTGAATATACTATTCCTAGGAGAGGCTTTGGCATGATTACGAGTACCTATTGCGAGGCAGTTCATTTTTTTTTCCACTGCCGGGGATGGTGTCAAGCTGAGAACCTTATTGAGTCATTTTCTTAGATAGTTTCCTGCTTTTTAGATAGTGGTTTGCAATTTTGAACTTGCTTCACAAGTTTGAAGAATTTACTTGCATGCATCAAAGAGGAAGAAGACAAGATGAATACGACATATTTCTTCCAGGAGTGTCTACAAATCTAAATGAAGAAGTTGAGTTACCTTTTGTTGACGTAAGTCCCAAATTTCCTACAACATCTTCCTCTGAAGAAGAGCCTTTTGATATAGTTTTCCTTCGACCTTTTTCCAAAAGTTTGGCCAGCTTCCTTGATAATTCTGGGCCAAATGCTCCCGTTGTTCAAAATCTTGTAGCCAATGTTCCTTTCCAGCAACAATTCCATTTTCAAATACCTCTAGTAATGGCACAACCTACCTTTCCATTCCCTCTTCTAAGCCTTATCAACAATTCTAATCTAAAAAACATACCCACTGCTGCACTTCCAAAGTTCTATGGCCTGGTGACTGAAGATCTCGACACCTTCTTGTTTGATTTTGACATTCTATGTTGTAGCTTTGGCTATAGCACTGATGGTCACAAGCTCAAGTTGTTTCTAGCAACACTGAAGGAGTCCACCCTCTGATAGTTCACGGGCTTAGGAGCTAATGTAACAACTAGCTGGGATGAGATGTAGACTCTATTTCTATAGAAATACAAATAGTATTGCAAGGGAGGTGGCCCAAGAGGAGATGACATCTTTCGGATGTCACAAAAGGAGGAGGAAACTCTGGAGGACTATGTTTCACATTTCCTTTACACCATGCAGAAGAATCCCTAACATGTGTTGGTGGAGGATTCATAGAAACTCATATTTTTAAGAGGATTAAATGATAGCTACCTGGAAGTGCTGGACCTCTTGGCTAGAGGGGACATATCCCAATCTTCCTGGGATGACCTTAAGAAAATATGCCTCAATTATTCACGATCAACTATAAAGAAAGGAAGAGGATTTATGACCTTAAGAAAATATGCCTCAATTATTCATGATCAACTATAAAGAAAGGAAGAGAATTTATGTCTACAATCACTAAGGGGATCATCTATGGAGTTTCTAAGCTGTAGATATCTAACCCGCTGTCAGATTTCAAGCAGGACATCATTAATGATGTTGCTACACATCTGAACACCATGACTACCAAGAAGAAGCATGCAGATGTTGAATCTTAGTTAGCTAAGCATTGTCCTCATTGCCCAAAAAAAAGGAAGGACTATGGATGCAAGCTGGTGGTGAACTTGGAGAATCAACATTTGTTTACTGAACACATGAAGATAGAAGGAGATGACGAGCAAGTGTTCTTTTTTTCTCAACGTCGACCATGGGATTCAAGACAAGGTATGCCTAAAGATCCATTACAATTTTCTAATCCTTATAATAATAAATTTGGAATAACTCGTGGCCTAACCAACAAAAAAACTAGTGGCCTAACCAACAACAAAACTAGTGGCCTAACCAACAACAAAACCAGTGGCCTCAGCCTCAAAATCAGTGGTGACCACCATAGGGGAATTGGAAAGAAAATAACCAATGGAGAGGGCCTCCACAATGGCCTAACCAAAACCTTGGTTATCCACAACTATCACCTCTAGTATCCCAACCTGCAATAATGTCACCTCCTGCAGCCATAAGTCCTAATCCAAAGCCAACCCAATTACCTTCTCAGTTGCACCCTAATTCTAATAACAAAAAAAAACAACAACCAATGTATACCACTAATGCTCAACAGTACCCTATCCATGCACTAGAGATATCTGATATCCATTTGAGATCAAATACCACTCTTCCTGTACCTTAACCTCCTATTATTACAGAACTTGCAGACATTCTTGCAGAATCAGTACCACTTCCAGAAGCTACACTGCAAAATATTGTCCAACCAATTGATATATACAGCTAAACTGATGGTCACACTTTAGTTGATCCTCCCTTTCCACATAGAATTAACATGGAAAAACCTATATCCCATGAAGAACCGCCATTTGATATCCTTGAGCAACTGAAAAACATGCATATCCACATTCCTCTGTTCCAAGCTATCAAAGATTTTCCTCTTTATGGAAAAGATATTAAGGAAGCATGCCTTAAAAAGTCAGGATGAAAGAAAAAGGATCCTCAAACAGTCCATGTTATAGGACAACTTGTTGACATCATGTTGGGAAAGATAGTTATACCAAAGTATTTTGACCATGGGAGACCAGTTGTTGATTTGATGATTAATGGAAAGTCTGTGAAAAATGATTTAGTTGATTTTGGAGAAGCTATAAATGTTATGACTAAGGATGCAATGCATAGATTGAGTATAGAGGGCTTGAGAACCACTACAACAGTATTGTACAACTTGCAAATAGTTCCTTTGTCACCCAAGATGGTATCATAGAGGATATAGTAGTCACTTTAGATTCATGGGAATACCCTGCTGACTTCCTCATATTATCACCTAAAGTAAACTTTGTTGGCCATCCGGTTATCCTAGGGAGACCCTGGTTAGCCACCATTGATGCCAATATTAGTTGTAGATCAGGAAACATGAGCATTTCAAATGGCCAAGTAATAAAGAAGCTAGCATTATACCCTCCTGCCCAACCCCAACCAGATTTTAGTGATCCTATTTGGCCAAAATTGGGAGATGAAGATGAAGAGATAAATTTTGTTGCCCAACTCATGATGTTACACAGACAATCCTTTCTAAAAATGCAAGAACAAGATGATGTGATACAGAGTATTCTTACCAATGAGTGTGTCATAGAAAAAGATGTTTATGAAAGCTCCATTCTATAGTTCTATACCTATGAGGATTGTTTCTTTCCAGCAAGCCTTGATATAATTGACCAATTACTAACATGTGAAGTAGCTACAAGTCCAATACCTGAAGTGTCAATGCTAGAGCTAACAACCAATGTGTAACTTTCTCTTGGTCATAATCTCCATGTTAACAGTAAGCTGCCACCACAACAGTTGGCATTGCTAACCAAACTCTTGTGTAAGCATGAAAAATCCTTTGCTTGGGATTATAGAGACATGGAAGGTCTGAACCCCAAGCTTTGCACACATAGAATCTACATCAATGCAGTAAATCTACCAACCTCAAAGAAGAATAAACCCAGCCTTGCGAGAAATAGTAAAAACTAAATTGCAAAAGTTATTGGATGCTGGTTTTATATATCCAATCTCTGATAGAAAATGGTTATTACCTTTGGTCATAGTACCTAAGAAGGGAGGAAAATGGAGGATATGTGTAGATTATAGGGAATTGAACAATTCCACAAACAAAGACAATTTTCCCTTGCTATTTATTGATCATGTTCTAGACACTTTGGCTGGTAAAAAGTACTTCTCTTTTCTGGACAGATACAACGGTTACAACCAAATAAGCATTGCTCTAGAGGATCAGGAGAAGACCACATTCACATGCCCTTGGGGGACATATACTTATTCTGTTTTATCTTTTGGCTTATGTAATGCACCAACTACTTTCCAGAGAGATGTAATCAGTATCTTTGCTGACATATCACATGACTGCATGGAAATATACATGGATGACTTTACTACATTTGGTGTCACCTTTGAAGAAGCCTTGAAGAACTTGGAAAAGTGTTGATCAGATGTCAAGAACACAACCTGTCTCTCAAAAGTGATAAATTTTTCATGATGATTCATGAAGGAGTAGTGCTGGGACATTTCATCTTAGAAGCTGAAATCCAGGTAGACCCTACAAAAATAGAGGTAATTCTCACATTTCCTACACCTACTAAGAAAAAAGATGTTAGATATTTCTTAGGACATGCTGGCTATTATAGGTAGTTCATTCAAAATTTTAGTCAAATAGCTAGTCCTCTATACACCTTGCTTACAAAAGAGGCTGATTTTGCATGCACAAAAGCCTATGATGAATCCTTCCTGTAGCTTAAGTCACTTTTGACAACTGCACTAGTACTTAGGGGCCCTGATTGGTCTTTAGCATTCCACATACATACATATGCTTTTGACTATGCAATAGGTGTTGTCTTAGGACAAAAGTATTTTAACCTTGAAAATGCATTTTACTATACCAGCAAGAGATTACATGGACTAGAGTTAAATTACACTGTCACTAAAAAGGAATTACTGGCAGTTGTTTATGCTCTGAACAAATTCTTCCATTATGTAATAGGCAATTCCATCTTTGGTCATACTGACCATGCAGAAATCAAGTATCTCATTAAAAAACATGCCATCTCAAGCAGGTTAGCAAGATGGCTTCTTCTTTTGCAGGAATTTGATATAACCATCATTGACAAGCCAAAGAAAGCAAATGTGGTAGCTGATTATCTATCTAGAATCCAACATGTTGACCGAGCTACTACTATGATAGATGATGCACTCCCTAATGAGCATTTGTTTCATATTGTTGTCAAAAATGCATGGTATGCTGACATAGCTAATTACCTTGTAGCTAACAAAATGCCCACACATTTATCTCTCAAGGACAAGAGAATTCTCGTAGAGAAAATATTCCACTTCTCTTGGATTGACAACACACTATTTTATACTAGGCTAGACCAGGTCATGAGAAGGTGTGTGAGACAAGATGAGACATATGAAATTATCCATGCTTGTCATGATGAGCCATGTGGAGGACACTTTGCAGCAAAGAGGACAAGCCTAAAGATCTTAACAACAAGTTACTACTGGCCAAAACTTCATAAGGATGCAGCCAATTACACAAGGAAATATGATAAATGTCAGAGGATGGGTCATCCACCAAAATCAGATGAAATTTCCTTGAATCCCCAAAAGGTGGAAGCACCATTTAAAAAATGGGACATGGATTTCATTGGTCCAATAGATCCTCCATCTAATGGGAAATCCTACATCTTGGTGTGCACTGATTATTTGACCAAATGGGTCAAAGTAAAGGCCATGAAGAATACAAGGGATCATAAGGTATCACAATTTTTGTACGAGGAAATCTTCACTAGATATGGAGTGCCAAGAGAACTTGTAACTGATCAGGGAACCCAATTCACATCCAATTTGATAACATAGCTCATGAAGGAATACAATATTGGACATCAGAAGTCCAGTCCCTATCATCCTCAGGCCAATGGATAGGCAAAAGTTACAAATAGGGAGCTTGAAGCCATATTAACAAAAATAGTTCATCTACATAACCAAGATTGGAGCAGTCAACTCTCAGAAGTTGTCTGGGTATACAGAACAACTTGGAAGACCACCATAGGGTTCACTTTGTTTGAGTTATTAAATGGGAAAGAAGCAATGCTACGAATAGAGTTTGAACACAAAACATTGTGCACGACCCTGGAGTTAAACCATGACCTTCCTATAGTAGAGAAAGAGCATTTGCTGCATCTCAATTCCTTGGATGAAATGCACAAATTTGCATTGGAGCGCACTGAGATAGTGCAAAAATAAAGGAAGAAGTGGCCGACTCCCATATTAAGAGAAAGCAGTTTCAAGTTGGTGATTGGGAATTACATATGATTCTAGATTCAAAGAAATACCAAGAAAGCTACAGACAATATGGCTAGGCCCATACAAGATAAGCCTTGTCTTTACCAATGGAACAGTCCATTTGACAACTATTGACCCAGTGCAATTCAAGTTATTATTCAATGGTCATCAACTACGATTGTATCACCAACCCCAAACCTAAGAAGACTTCCTACAATAATTTAGACAACCAGTTCCAAATGAACACCAGGTAACACTTCTTGTAGCAGAGGGTGCAAACCTTCTTCCTACAACTCTTCAATAAGATTTCCTTCGAGCATGTCCATAATAAAAACTTCACGTTCACATGAAGTCCAATTCTCCATTCACTTTCTAAACATTATTCTTTTCAACTCATTTCATTTATTTTCCTTCCACCCACCCACCCACCTTCCATGCCATCACCACTTTTTGTTACTATGTTTTCAAATTAAAGCCAAGTCAGCTAATGCATGCAGCCGCCAGCATCGTTCCACTCTTGCCACCTTTTTCTGGCCCGTGTGATGATCCAATGACAGGTATAAACTTTTCAATTTTTTTTCCACTTTTAGCGCATAGATTTTGGTAGTTATATCTAACTCTGTAATAAATGTATGATTATAAAACTAATCTAGTTTCATACCTCGTGCCAAGTATGACAAGTGTGGAAACTTGTTGTTATTTCATAGGGGGCAGGGAAGTGTATTAAGTCATAAATGTCATTTCTAATTACTCGAAAAGATTTCCCGTTACCTCAAATTTTTACTTTGGCCTTGTCTCATTAAAATCCTGTTGCTATATTGCACAAGTGTCGTACTACTATTCCCAATATTTTCCCTGATTTTCAGACTTGATGTGACTGAAAAGACTATAATTAAACTATGTGGCAAATCGCAGTGAAAGACATAATTTCTTCTGTTAAAAAACCATTATCATTGTTTATGCTAAGAAAAATAGAAGAGTGCAAAAGAAGGCTCATAGTTTTAAAATAAGTAGTCTTAAATTCAAAAGAAAAAAAAAGGAATAAGGTAATAGGCAATTGCAGAGCCGAAAAGATGAAAAAGAGGAAATTTGGAGGCAACAAATTTTTGACTGTTCATGTTTTGCTTGGAGTTTTCAACTTAGATTGATTTATGAATATGCCTTTATCTATTTGTTTTACATTCAATCCAAGAAAATATTTGATAGGTCCTATCATACTTATTTCAAACTCACTTTGCATGTCTTTGGCAAATTCAGCACTAAGTTTGTCATTACCTCCAAAGATAATGTCATCAACAAAGATAGCAATAAGTAATAGTCCATCAGGTGTCTCTCTCATGAATAAGTTGCAATCTGATGTCCCATTTTTTAATCCAATCTTGGTTAAGTAACCATCAAGTCTCTCATACCAAGCTCTTGGGGTCTGTTTAAGTCCATAAAGTGCTTTCTTTAGTCTGCATACCATGTCTGGTTTGTCTGATAGATTAAATCCTTCAGGTTGTTATATGTAAACTTCTTCCTTCAAGTCACCGTTCAGAAAAGATGACTTGACATCCATCTGATATACTTTAAATTTCTTTAATGTTGCATAGGCCAAAAACAACTTGATAGCTTCAAGCTTCTCATAGGGGCAAATGTATCAGTGTAGTCTATTCCTTCTCTCCATGCATATCCTTTGCATACCAATCTTGCTTTATTTCTTACAACTGTGCCTTCTTCATTCATCTTATTTTTGAATATCCACTTTGTTCCAATCACATTTTTGTCACAAGGTCTAGGGACCAGTTCCCATGTATCATTCTTGATTATCTGATCCAATTCTTCTTGCATAGCACTTTTCCAATCTGAATTATTGCATGCATCTTCAACACTTAAGGGTTCAATCTATGAAAGTAAGCATACATCTTCATCAACGATTGAACCTTTTGGTCTGGATCTTGTCAACACTTTAGCGCTTTGATCACCAATGATGTCTTCCTTAGAGTGGTATTTGGATGTGTATTTTGAGTTTTTAGGAGTGACACTCTCATCTGTAATCTATGATTCTTCTTGACTTGGTTATGGATTGTTACAAGAAACATCAATACAGTCAAACATTTCTTCAATGAGTATGTTTTTATTGATAGGTCTAGGTTCATCTTCAATCATGGGAGAACATTCATAGTATCTTTCTTGAATCATAAACTTGTCATCAATACTCACATGAGTACTTTCAATGATCTTCTTCAATCTTAGATTAAAACATCTATAGGCTTTTATTTTAGTAGAGTAACCAAGAAAAATACCTTCATCACTTCTAGCATCAAACTTGCCAATACTATCATCTCTCTTGATGTAGCACTTGCTTCCAAATATTTTGAAGTATTTTACAATAGGTACATTACCAAACCAAAGTTCATAAGGTTTCTTGTCTGCGCCTAGCCTTAATTGGATTCTATTGATATTATTGACTGTTGTATTGAACACATCTCTCCAATAGGTATGGGCAACCTTTCCTTCAATCATGATAGTGCGCACTGTGTCAAGTATTATCCTATTCCTTATTTCTGCTATCCCATTCTGCTGAGGGGTTCTAGGTGCACTTAACTGTCTTTTGATTCCATGTTCTTCACAGTAATCATAAAACTGGTCAGAGGTGAATTCTCCTCCTCTATCCGATCTCAGACATTTTATCTTTAATCCAGATTTATTTTCAACCTTAGCTTTGAATACTTTAAACTTCTCAAAAGATTTAGATTTGTCTTTTAAGAATGCAACCCACATCATCCTTGAGAAATCATCAACAAACAAAATAAAATACCTTTCTCCATAGTATGATCTTGTTTAAGTAGGTCCACATAGGTCTGTGTGTATCAGATCTAATTTGTTCTCTGTAGAGTTCTATTTACTCTTGATTAAGGTCCTCACATCCTTCCCCATGACACATTCCCTGCACATTGTATCAACTAGCCTTGCAATACTTGGAAGGTCTCTGATTGCCTTTACATTACTTATCTTTACTATGTTGTCAAAATTGATATGACAAAGTCTCTTGTGCCATAGCCAACTCTCATCCACTTTTGCAACAAAACAATTTACTTCAGAGTTAAGTTGAAAGACATTACCTTTGGTCTTTGAGCTTGACGCAATCATGTCTCCTTCTTTGTTGTTGATAATACAGTTGTTGTTCTTTAATTCAAACTGATATCCTTTATCTAGCAGTTGTCCAACACTTAGTAAGTTATGATGCAAGCCATCAACATAAAGAACATCATCTATCTTGTTCTTTCCATCTAAGGTGATAGACCCTCTACTTATGATAGGTTTGGGAGTGTTATCTCCAAATCTGACCATGCCACCTTTATATTTATCTAAATGTACAAATTTGTCTCTGTCACCTATCATGTGATGTGAACACTCGTTGTCTATGATCCAGTCTTTTCTGATGTCTGCTTTGGAAACTAATGCTAACTCTTGTGCTTCTTTTTCATCTTCAATGTCCATCTCTTCAAGCATTTTCTCAATTTCTTTAATGGCAACAAATCCAATTTCGTCTTCTCCTGAATCATCATCAGTTACACCATCTTCAGCATGATATCCTTCCTTAGTGTATTTGGGCTTGTAATCTGATCTGAACTTCTTGACTCTTGTAGGACACTTGGATGCAAAGTGGCCAACTTTGTTGCATGAAAAACATTTGAATGATAGTTGTCCTTCATATTTCCCTTTATTTTTTCTTTCCTTCTTAGCAATCATAGCAATTATTTCTTTTGGTTCAGTATCAACTTCTTTCTTCTCATTATTATTAGAGCTTCTTAAAGGTTTATTGTCATGGACTAGGGCTTTGAAAGTTGTTTCCATTTTAGGTTCTATCTTCAATTTTGATATCTCAAATGCAGAGATTTTGCTGATCAAAGTCTCTCTTTTGAAGTATTTTCAAAATTTCATAGTCTCATCTAGAATATTGATCTTGCTCTCATAGTTTGCTGTCAATGTGGTCATCAGTTTGTCCATTATATCTTCCTCTGAAATTTCTCCACCATTGTTCTTGATGCCTAATACTGCTTCATTAATCCTTTGATTGTAAGCTCTGATGTTCTCTTCAGGTAGCATCTCTAAATCATTGTATCTTTTCTTCCATGTTTTTCTATGTGCATTATTTGCTTGGATGTCTCCTTCAAACATATCTTCTAAGTATTTCCAAATTGAATATACTTTATCTGCCTTCTTGATCTCAAAAAATTCACTGTCAAATAGAGCACTGATTAGGGCTTCCTTGGCAATTGCATTTTGAGTGAATATTTCTTTTTGTTTAATTGTAGAGTCTTCTTCTGCAAGGTCTTTCAAGGTGGGAACATCAATTGCATGAGTGACAATCTTATAGATCTCAAATCCAATGCACTGAAGATGTGTTATCATTTTGTTCTTCCAGTCAAGATAGTTCTCTCCATCAAACTTAGGACTCTCTTTCCTGAAGTATGCCATTTGATCTACCTTAAGCTGTTAGGCTTTCTCTCCAAGGTACTTGGCTCTAATACCAATTGTTAGGAATATTCCCAAGAGATAACTGAGAAGGGGGGGGGGGGGGGANAACTGAGAAGGGGGGGGGGGGGTGAATCAGTTATCTACAAGATTCAATTCTTTTTCAATTAAGTATAGAATAAATTTAAATATAAACTCAACAAGATATCACAGAATTGAACAACACAATTTTGGTCACGGGGAAAACCAAAATAGGTAAAAACTCTGGTGGGAATTAACACCCACAAATAATTGTACTAGTTTATAATGATCCTTGTTAGAAGATCTTGCAACCCTGTTAGGAGTTGTTATTTACAATGCAATAAGTACAAAGACCTGGTCAAAGGTTGAACCTTGTTAGGAGTCTTTTACAGATAACCCTGTTAGGGGTGAGGAATCACTGTCCAAGAGCTCACTACTCAAATAGTGAAGGTTGCAACCTTCTGTAAAATAGATATACACTATATATGATAATGAACTATTAAGTAGACCTACTATCTTGATCATTTCCAGTGAATTGTAGTCTTCTTCTGTTTCTTCACATAGATCTTCTTTTGTATAGCATTATGCTCTGCTCTGTCTTTTCTTTTTCACTTCATTTTTGACACTTAGTGATTTCATTTGAACTGATATATATATATATTCTCAAGGATAAGGTCACAACAGATGTAGGAAACACTTCAGCAACTTCCTTGTCGGCTTAACTAATAACACAATCAAAGTTAGGACCGTGCAACTCAAACTGAATGGACGCGACACTTCACAAAGTCGGCTCCACCAAATTAACTCTAACATCATGATTTTGATAAAACACATTTGGCACCTTTTTATAATCATCCATAACTCATAACTAAACATGAATGTAAACATGCATATCCCGACTTAAGAAATAATGTAATTACGTCGGCTCTTCATAGATAATATCCAAAAACTGTAACTACCGTAACTGATTAACATAAATCAACTAAAACTTCATATCTAACTCAGAGTGAATGCACATAGCATCTAGAACATGTATACATCATGGAAATAAACACACATAGCTCCAAAACATTTGTACTGATAATTTCATATAGGACACCGATGTATATTATATGTTGTCATCAATGACAAACATACAATCAATTATTTGCACAGAAACAAATCTCCAACAGTAAAAACTAAATCCACTTATTTTGTTGGAAGTGGACAGTGGGATAGAGTTAGTTAGTTATAATTTTTAGTATAAATAATTTGAAGCACCCTTCAGGGGTAGGGATACTTAAGAATACATCAATAAGCACTAGGTTGATACTGATGTAATTATTTTCAGCAATATAGTTTCCAATTTCAAGATACTATGTGTAATCAAGTTCAATTATATGAATAAAGCAATGGTCATTACAAGTATATAGTGTGTTAAATAACTTGGATTCACTCACCCAAGGAGGCCCACTTGGTGAGTGATCCTTTGCATTTTTATTCTTTTCATAGTTGTTGTTCAGTTCTTTGTCTGTCCTGCAACCACACAAAAATAATTCCTTTGTATGTTCCTATAGCCAAAATGGGTAGAGCAATTCCTGCCTAGTATACATGAACATAGTTAGTTTTCATGATTAGTTATGATTTTCTAGATAGGATTCAGGTATGTTTACTTCCAAGTACTTACTTTCTTGGAAATTTCCTCTTCAAGAAATAGTTATCATGGATACAATGGAAACATAGTTCATATATTTTGTAGAACCATTTCATGCTTACGCTCATGGTTTGACATATTAAATGAACCTTTCCATATGATATATAGTTTCTCAGTGAAGATGTCTAATATGTGAGTATGATATTTATGTTAGTAATAACTTAGAGGGGGGTGAATCAGTGGCCTCAAAATTTTTATCCTTTAAACATTAACCACGAATCAAATACATCTCAGATTATTAAGTCCCTACAAGATGCATGCCATGAAATACTAATAATGATTTAACTGTCTGTCAGTTTTCCTTGTCTTTCCTTATTCTCCTTGATTACCGATAAGTAGTAAAACTATTTATCGATACTCAGTAAATATACAGAGTATACCAATCAATCCAGAAATGCATATGTGAAATGTAAAATAGTAAAGTAATAAACCATACATACATAACACATGGATTTTAACGTGGAAACCCTATTAAGGGAAAAACCACTAGGACCGGTACCCCAAATTTTCACTCTTCTAAAGTGAGCCCTGTTAGGAGTCAACCCTGTTAAAGGTTACAAACACACTGTTAGGTGTGACCTTGTTACAGGATTTTATACATAGAGGTTGTCACTTAGTATCGGGCATCTATTTTCGACCATCCTTGAATCAACCTCCTTCTTAGACTGTCAATAGGCTTTAGGCAAATCTTGCTACCATATTTGAATCAACCTTCTTCTCAGGCTATCAATCAGCTTTATGAAATTTCAATGCTAATTTCATGAATCAACCTTTTTGGCACTCCTTGGGATGTACCTGAATATATAGAATATTGTTATGTCCTACTCTGTTAAGAGACTTGATGCTTCAATGGTTAAACTGAAACACTATGACCTCTTTCTAGTGCAACTTGAATTGCAGATTTTTAGATCTATTTAAGTACATTGCCTCTCTGATCAATGTATTAATTGAATTCTTTTTGCTCCACACTTTTTTCTCTGTGATGTTGTGCTTCACTATTCATCGGTGTCTATAGAATTCTTTAGCTCTCCTTCAGCTTGATTGATTAGGACTATATGAAGTTATCCTTCATCAGTTTCTCTTCAGCATCCTCTTTCTATTCACTCCCCTTCCCGTGTATGTGATTGCGGAAATGAATTATGCTTGTCTCTTATATAGACATGATATTCCTTCATTCTTGATTCTTGATTCTTGGCATGAAAAACAATCCAACCAATTTGATTTACAACTTTAACTCATGATTTATCTCGTAGTTATCTTCTTGCCAACTATACAAATCTTCTTTAAATCAATTACTTAACTCTGGTTGAATAAAAAAAATAAAACAACCAGTTAAGTCTATCCTTAAGCTTTGCCAGCTAGATATTTTGTCATTTTTTGAACTCTTTGTTCTGTTGGTCAAATTTGTAGTTAGTCGTTGGTGACAACTGCTAGTTCTGTCGATGTGAATCTAGTAAGCTTCGAGATCTTTGTCCATCGGGCATCATTGGATTTTGCTCATCGGGAAACTCTATTTTCAGCTTTTTGGGCATCCTGTGATTTTGCTTTGTCAGGAAACACTGTCTTCTGCTCGTCGGGTATCACTATGACTTTTTTTCTTTGCCTTTACCGATGGTGTGCACTCTATCGGTGTTGTCTGTCACTCAGTGAATACTTGACTTTTATGCATTGCTGAAAGCATAATCTCTCTTCCATTAATTCTCAAAAGTCTTTGGCATTATGTACATGACCATATAGATGATATCAAGTTGAAATCAATGACAATACAAACCATTAATTGATTTAATGCCTTGCATTATCTTCAACTTAACATTATCAAATATTCAATTAGTTACATGTCATCAATTTATACATAGTTATTAATCCATTTGGAAGGGACTACATTTTTGACGTCATTGTCAGGGATGGTGTCAAGCTAAGCACCTATTAGAGTCATGAGTCAAGTTTCCAATTCATTTCATGTTACCTTTAGTTTTTGCATTCAACATTTTTGAAGTTTTTATCCCAGTCTAAGTTAGTGTTGAATTATTTAACCTGCATGAGTAGAAGAAGGAGAGACCCCTTTGGTATATTTCTTCCCATTGACACCAATAATTAGTTAGGATAACTCTTTGTGCAAGAAGAAGAAGAAGTGGTAAACCCCTTTGTTGATGTTTCCAAAAACCTACCTACATCCTCATTCTCCTCATACAAAGTGTTGGAAATGAGATGAGTAACTGAGAGGGGAGGGGTGAATCAATTACCACAAAAAAAAATCCAATTCCCTTAGATGTCTTGAAACAAATCAGTCACTATTGCTTGGTTAACATAGATATTTCACTGTCACTCAGTTAACATAGATATTTCACTGTCACTCGGTTAACATAGCAAATGTTAAGATATTAACTATGATTGTCTTTAGTAATTAATTTGCAGAAACATAAACCATAAAGCAAATGAAATATACACAGATAACACCAATATTTAACATGGAAAACCAATATGGGAAAAACCACCAATTGCAACTAGTTACTGATTTTCAGTCTTCTGAAGTGAGCCCTGTTAGGAGCCAATCATGTTAAAGGTTACAATAACACACTGTTAGGTGTGACCCTTTTAGAGGATTTAATCACCCTATAAGGAGTGGCCTTGTTAGAGGTCTTCAAACACTTCAATATAGAAATTTCACCTTGTGAGAGGATTTACAAAAGACTATTAAGTCTATTCTATTAAGAGATTTGAATCACTACTACAATTCTTAGAAAGTAACAATGGATTGGCCTGATTGTATATGCAATTGTCTTTGCTGATTCATATCTTGCTCTGTTTGTAAACTGGATCCTCACTGATCAAATGTTCTATTGCAACTCTGTCTGGATGATCTGTCTGTTGATATTATGGTGACTGATCATGTAGTAGGTGTTGATATTGTGACCACATGTCTGGTAGTAGGTGTTGATATTGTGGCCACATGTTTGGTATTTTTTTGGGAAAGAGATTTTCTTTTTAGGAAAAAGAAGACGGACATTGTAAAACCCTAAAATGGTCAATTTTAGAGGTTGCCCTAAAATGCATGTTATAACTGTTTGAGATGTATAATGCATTGTAAGGTTGTGTACATTTTTGTTGGATAATAAGAAAGGTTGGACGGCTGTGTAGGTGGACATAGCCCAGGTTTTGGGTGAACCACGTTAAATCTATGTGTTATCTACATTTAGTTTCTTTCTTCTATTATTTCTGTGTATAATTGTTTATTCTTATATTGTTCCGGTTCTGTCAAACCCTAACAATTGGTATCAGAGCGAGGTTCATTATTGTAGATTGACATGACTTTCAAATTTGAGTGGGAGCAATGGAGGATTCCAAATTCAAGATTGAAAAATTCAATGGCCAAAATTTTCAGTTGTGGAAAATGCAGATGGAAGATTATCTGTATCAAAAGGACCTGTGGAAGCCATTAGAAG
>MU225845.1:720069-732880 GCA_018584345.1 Thuja plicata
TATGTGGTGTTGGATGAGACTCCTGAAAAAGGAACACCACTGGTACCTGATGCTCAGCAACAATAGGTTATCCCACAAACTCCTGTAAGTGTTAGACATTCTACAAGGTCAAGTAGACCTCCTGAAATGTTTTCTCCTTCTTTGTATTCCATTTTATTGACTGATTCTAGTGAACCAGAAGGATATGAAGAAGCAATGCAGGTAGATGCCAAACAACAGTGGAAGCTGGGCATGAAAGAGGAGATGGACTCCTTGTTGAAAAATAAGACTTGGGACTTAGTCCCTTTACCTGAAGGACCTTGCCTAACAAATGGGTTTATAGGCTGAAGGAGGAAGATGAAGGAAAGAAGAGGTATAAGGCCAGACTTGTGGTAAAAGGTTTTGCATAGACAAAAGTGTATAGATTTTGATGAAATATTCTCCCCTATTGTAAAAATGACTTGAATTAGAACTTTACTAAGTCTTGTGGCTAAAGATGACTTGCATCTTGAACAACTAGATGTCAAAACAACTTTTCTCCATGGAGATTTGGAGGAGGAAATTTACATGCAGCAACCAGAGGGATATGAGGTCAAGGGTAAGGAGAATTTGGTGTGTAGGTTAAGGAAGAGTCTCTATGGCCTAAAGCAGGCACCCCACCAATGGTATTTAAAATTTGATAGTTTCATGGCTAAACAAGGTTACCAAAGATGTCATTCTGATCACTGTCTATATTTTAAGAGATTGGATAATGGGAGTTACATTATCCTGTTACTCTATGTTGATGACATGCTTGTTATTGGGTCCAATATGCAACACATAAATGAACTTAAATAGAAATTAGCAAGGTCATTTGCTATGAAGGATTTGGGGGCTGCTAAGCAAATCCTTGGTATGAGGATTACACGGGACAGGAAAAATAGAACTTTGAATTTGTCCCAAAATGAGTATATAAAGAAGGTGTTGAAAAGATTCAATATGCAGGATGCAAAAGAATTCAGTACACCTTTGGCTAGTAATTTTAAATTGACTAAGGAAATGTGCCCAAAGGCACAGGAAGAGGTAGATAAAATGTCTAACATCCTATATTCATCAGCTGTTGGCAGTCTGATGTATGCAATGGTATGCACACGGCCAAATATTTCTCATGTAGTGGGAGTTGTCAGCTGGTATATGAGCAATCTGGGTATGGAACATTGGAATGTTGTCAAATGGATTCTTCAATATTTGAGAGGAACTACTACAAAGGCATTATGTTTCACAGGATCTAGTTCTGTTCTGAGTGGATTTGTTGACTCTGATCTGGCAGGAGATATTGATACAAGGAGGAGTACTACAACATATGTTTTCACTGTAGGGGGTACTGCAGTCAGTTGGATTTCTAGATTGCAGAAAGTTAATGCACTTTCAACTACTGAAGCTGAGTATGTAGCTGCTATGGAAGCTAGAAAGGAGATGATTTGGTTACAATGTTTTCTGGAGGAATTGGGTTAGAAGCAGGAAGATTTCCCATTGTACATTGATAGCCAGAGTGCCATTTATCTTGCAAATAATTCTTCTTTTCATTCAAGGACAAAGCACATACAACTTAGGTACCATTTCATAAGGTCTATTTTGGAGGATGGCCAATTATGGCTTAAAAAGATTCACACAAGTGACAATCCTGTAGAAATGTTCACGAAGGCAGTCCCCAAGGAGAAGCTAGTTTCTTGCTTACCTTCTATAAGGCTTCTTGACTGATGATCGTGGGGTTAATACACAACAAGGTCTTTTATCTAGAGGGAGTTGCACATACTACATTATCATTTGATTCCAGTCTCCAAGATGGAGATTAATTGGTGTGGAGCCTGATAAGTCTCCAAGTGGGAGATTTTTGATATTATGGCGACTGATCATGTAGTAGGTGTTGATATTGTGGCCACATGTCTGGTAGTAGGTGTTGATATTGTGGCCACATGTTTGGTTCTTTTTCGGGAAAGAGATTTGCTTTTTTGGGAAAAAGAAGACCGACATTATAAAACCCTAAAATGGTCGATATTAGAGGTTGCCCTAAAATGCATGTTATAAGTGTTTGAGATGTATAATGAATTGTAAGGTTGTGTACATTTTTGCTGGATAATAAGAAAGGTTGGATGGTTGTGTAGGTGGATGTAGCCCAGGTTTTGGGTGAACCACATTAAATCTGTGTGTTATCTGCGTTTAGTTTCTTCTTCTATTATTTCTGCGTATAATTGTTTATTCTTATATTATTCCAGTTCTATAAAACCCTAACACTGTCTTCAATCAGAATCCCATATGATTTTTCCTATGCTCTTCATATAATGTACATTCACTAATTCAATTACTTCCACACACACTTCTCAAACCAAACTTGACCTTATATAAATATATAATAGACCTTGTCAAGTCAACCTCTATATACTTCCAACTAAATAAAAAAACTAAAATATGTCGGCCTCATATGCCCAATTAAACATAAAATGTAATCATCTGTTAGTCAAATGACACTAACAGTTTAACTCGGTCAACACTAAAATTCTTCAATGCCTGACCAACACTGTAATGCTCGAGTGAACTCGGTCAACACTGAAATTCTTCAATACCCGACTGAGCTTGGAGAACACTAAGATCACTTGGCATACACTAACTATTCTTGGTTTGGATGTAGACATTTGTGTAACATCACTACATAACTGCAAATACATGTGTAACATCAATGACAATACACAATTGAATAATTGTCATCAACAATCTCCCTCTTTGACATTGATGGAAACACAACATGTCATAATACAATGAATTTTAGAGAAACTGTAAGATGAATCAAATTTTATTAATGTCTTTAGCTTCATTTTGATTCACATCCATAAGACTCCTTTTGTCAACAATAACTAAGATAAAATTATCTCTCTTACATTTGTCTTTGTCTCTGATAAAATTCTCCCTCTTACATCTTTCTCTCCATCAGTAATATTTACTGGCATACAATAATCTCTACCTCTTTCACTGATCATTATGACATAATTAATCTCTCCCTCTTTGACAAATAATGCCAAAGACACCAACTGACATATCAATTAAGTTGTAATGTACTTGAATATACTGATTCATATGCAATGAGCTCTGATAATTTGCATCAACATGTTTGATCTGTTCTATAGCTCGGTTGATGCAACACTAAAATGTTCTTTAGTGAGTCTTAGTTAGGGGAATCACCCCTAGCTTTCCTCTTAGATACAAGAATGCATCCTTCGGTAAAGGCTTGGTGAATGTGTCTGCAAATTGTTCTTTAGTATTCACATATTCCAACTTTACTTCTTTGTTTTGAACCAATTCTCTCAAGAAATGATACTTTATTGCAATATGTTTGGTCTTGGTATGCATCACTGGGTTATTTGAAATGTTAATGGCACTAGTGTTATCACAGTAAATAATAATTGGTTCTTTGATTTCTTCCTTCATACCTGACAACAACTGTTTGAACCATATGGTATTTGAACTATTGACTGCCGCAACTACATATTTTGCCTCTGCTGTAGACTGAGAAATGCAGTTCTATTTCTTACTAGTCTAGGAGACTAACCTCTTTCCAAGAAAGAATGCTCCACCACATGAGCTTTTCCTGTTGTCAACACTTCTTGCCCAATCAACATCAGTAAAAGTCCTCAAGTCAAATTTTCCACCTTTCTTATACCATAATCCATAATCTTCAGTACCTTTAAGGTATCTCATAATCCTTTTGATAGCCATAAAATGATTTTCTTTAGGATTATCTAAAAACCTTAAAACAATAGCAACTGTTAATGCAATATCAGGTCTAGTGTGAACAACATATTGTAGTTCTCTAATCATGGACCTGTAGGTAGTATGATTTACCTCCTTTGAATCATCATCCTTAGAAAAATTATGTCCAGTAGACATTGGTGTCCCAACTGGTCTGGAATCTTCCATTCCAAATTTCATTAGTATCTCTTTGATGTGTTTCGACTGAGTAATGTAGATACCATCCTTCATCTGTTGAACCTATAAACCAACAAAGAATTTGATTTCACCAAACATAGACATCTCAAATTCCTTACTCATAGCTACAAAGAATGCTTTTCATAAGTCATCATATCCATTGAATTATATATCATCAACAAATATCTCTGCTAGTAGTATCTTGTCTTTAGGGCCTTCTTTGATGTACAAGCTACTATTATCATTAGTTCTCTGAAATCCAATACTTACTAGATAACCATACAGTCTTTCATACTAGGCTCTTGGGGCTTGTTTTAGTCCATACAAGGATTTTTTCAGTTTGCAGACCATGTTCCTCTTATTTAGATCTACAAAGCCTTCAGGTTGCTCAATGTAAACTTCCTTTTTGAGGATTCCATTCAAGAATGCAAACTTTACATCCATTTGATATACCTTGTATCCTTTGTGTGTAGCATATGCTAGAAGAGTTCTAACTCCTTCAAGTCTTGCAACAGGAGAAAAGTTTTCTCCATAATCAATACCCTCTTCTTGAGCATAGCCTTTACATACTAATCTGGCTTTATTTCTAGAAACTTCACCTTTTTCATTCATATTGTTTCTAAAACCCATTTAGTACTAATTACATTCTTGTCTTTTGGTCTAGGTGCAAGAGTCCAGGTCTTGTTCTTTTCTATCTACTCAATTTCTTCATTCATTTCTTCTATCCAACTTTCATCATTCAATGCATCATTGATAGATCTTGGTTCAATTTCATTAAGCAAACATGTACCTTTAATTTTGTTCCTTGTCATTATACGTTTTGTATGATTTCCAATTATTTTCTCAGGTGCATGATGCCTTCTGACATATTTGGCAAGTACAAGATCCTTCCTTCTTGATTCTGGGGTTGCACCATTATGTTCACCATGCTCAAATATTTTGTCTTATTCTTCTATCTAATGCTCAGGTTCCACTATCTAAGACTTGGGTGTCAATGTCTGTGACTTGAATCCCTCTATTTTAGACTTGGTTTGCTCTACTAGAAGCTTGGGTTGCACAATTTGTAACACATTTTGTACTGATGAATTCAATGGTTGACAGGATTGATGTCCAATTACCATTGCTTTTGTCTTAGGTATAGTATCAGGTTCATCGTACACAAAATTTATGTATTCCTCAGGCTCTTTACTACTTTGTTCTTCACATCTTTTTGAAAAATCATCAATCCTTATATGCACACTTTCTATGACTTTGTGAGTAGCAAGATTCAAACATTTATATGCTTTGCTTTTACAGGAGTAGCCTAGGAATATGCCTTCATCTCTTTTTACATCAAATTTTCCATTTCTTGCTTCTTTTAAGATATAACATCTACTTCCAAATACTTTGAAATAATGAACATTAGGTTTATAGACATACCATAATTCAAAAGGTGTCTTCTTAGTACCTTTATTTAGTTGAACTCTGTTCAAGGTGTGAATTGTAGTGTTGATGGCTTCCTTCCAGTATTTGGTAGCAATATTCTTTTCAATCATTAAGGTTCTTGCACAATCCATGATGGATCTATTTCTTCTTTCTGCTATTCCATTTTTCTGTGGTGTACCAGGGGCAGATACTCTTCTCTTGATTTCTTTTTCATTGCAAAATTCATTGAATTCATTAGAAATGAATTCTCCTCCTCTATCAGTTCTTAGGCATTTCAGTTTCTTTCATGTTTCCTTTTCAACTCTGGCAAGGTACAATTTGAATTTCTGAAAAGATTCTATTTTTACTCTAAGAAACACAATAGTCATCATTCTAGAATGATCATCAACAAATAGAATGTAGTACTTCTCTCTAGTGTAGCTTGTTGTCCCAATTGGTCCACACAGATCAGTATGTACCAATTCCAAGACTTCTTCAGTATTATATTTCTTGCTCTTGAAACTAGATTTGCTCATTTTCCCAATTTGAAATTGTTTGCATATTGCTAATTCAAGTTTCTTTAAAATATGAATACCTCTTACTCTTATGTTCTTTCTTATATTAACCAGGTTATCAAAGTTCACATGACACATCCTTTTATGCCATAACCAACTCTCTTCTAGTTGTGCAATAAAACATGAACTTTCATTGAGATCAATATAAAATAGATTACCTTTTATTTTCTTTCCAGTTCCAACTAGGTTTCCTTTACCATCCAGGAGCTTGGGATTACCATTCATGAATTCTACCTTGAGACTAATGTTATTCAGTTGTGCCACACTTAGTATATTTCTCCTTAGTCCTTCAACCCAGTAAGCATTATCACATTTAATTCCTTCAGTTAGAGCAATACAACCTTTTCCCTTCACATAGCAAGGTTCATTATTCCCAAAACTGACACTCCCACCATTATAGTGCTCAAGAGTTTCAAATTTTGTTTTATCACCAGTCATGTGGTGAGAACAACCACTATCAATTATCCAAGTGTCATTTTTTCTAATATGAGAGAATAGTGCAGTATTTTCATTATCTGACTCATCCTTAATAGCCATCTAAACCATTTCATCTTCATCTTCATCACTGTTAGAATCTTTAGCAATATAACAAGATTTATTACCTTTTTCCTTGTAGTGTTTGTAACTATTGAAATCTTTCTTGCCTTTGTATTTGTTTAACGTTATCTCATCTTTGTCATCTTTGTTAGGACACTTAGCAACAATGTGACCAACCTCATTACATGAAAAGCAAATCAATGGTATTCTTCCTTTGTATTTTCCTTTTCCTTTTGCAGCTCTCCTTGCAAGTAGTGCTTCAATGATTTACATATCTTCATCATCAGATTCATCATTAGTGTCACTGTCAGTCTGTTTACTTTTAGAGTATCTATCCTTCTTTCCAAGGTTTAGTTTAGATTTGAATGTAGACTCAAGATTGCTAGTGTTGGGAGAATAATTGTCAAAATTGTCTAGCTCAAATGATGATAGCCTTCCAATCAATGCATATAGAGATATATTATTACTACACCTCATCTCTTGAATAGATGAAACTCTAATTGCATAGATAGGAAGTAAAGTTCTCAATAACTTACTAACAACTGTAATATCTTCAATAGTTCCACCTATGGCTTTGATGACACTTACACTTTTCTTGATTCTATCACTGTATGTAATGTTTTCTCCTTCTTTCATTTTCATCATATCAAACTGACCTCTGAGACTTTTTTCCTTGGTTCTCTTTAAATTTTCATCTCCTCCATGAATATCATGCAGCTTGTTCCATATCAAAGGCAGTAGGGTAGTCCTTGACTTCATCAAATTTCGAGTAGCTGAGTGAAGAATCTATGTCAATCATCATTATATTATGATTCTTCATGTCCACCATCTATTCCATAGTCAAAGGTACCAGTTGTTCCACATATTTGTTATCCATGAATTGCAAACCACTATCTCCAATAGTAGATAAATGTAGCTTCATCAGCTCCTGCCATATTAGAAAGTTGTCTTTGTTAAGCTTGGGGATCTCCCTTTTGTAAGACATCTCTGGTCTTTAGCTTAGGCCTTTAAACCTTCCCTATAAGCACTTGATGCTCTGATACTGATTGTTGGAAATGAGATGAATAAATGAGAGGGCAGGGGTGAATCAGTTATCACAAAAACAAATCCAAGTCCCTTAGATGTCTTTAAACAAATCAGTCACTTTTTCTCGATCAACATAGATATTTCACTGTCACTCGGTTAACATAGAAAATCTTAAGATATTAATTGTGATTGTTTTTAGTAATTAATTTTCAAAAACATAAACCATAAAGCGAATGAAATGTACATAGATAACACCAAGATTTAACATGGAAACCCAATATGGGAAAACCCACCAATTGCAACTAGTTACTGATTTTCACTCTTCTGAAGTGAACCTTGTTCGGAGCCAACCTTGTTAAAGGTTACAATAACACAGTGTTAGGTGTGACCCTGTTAGAGGATTTAACCACCCTGTAAGGAGTGGCCTTGTTAGAGGTCTTCAATATAGAAATTTCACCTTGTGAGAGGATTTACAAAAGACAGTTAAGTCGAATCTGTTAAGAGATTTGAATCACTGCTACAATTGTTAGAAAGTAACAATGGATTGACCTGATTGTATATGCAATTGTCTTTTCTGATTCAGATCTTGCTCTATTTGTAAACTGGATCCTCACTGATCAAATATTCTATTGCAGCTCTGTCTGAATGATCTGTCTTCAATCAGAATCCCATCTAAGTTTTCCTCTGCTCTTGATATCATGTTCATCCACTAATTCAATTACTTCCACACGCACACACACACACACACACTTCTCAAACCAAACTTGACCTTATATAAATATATAATAGACCTTGTCAAGTCGGCCTCTATATCCTTCCAACTAAATAATAAAACTCAAATATGTCAGCCTCATATGCCCAATTAAACATAAAATGTAATCATCTGTTAGTCGGCTGACACTAACTATTTAACTCGGTCAACACTGAAATTCTTCAATGCCCGACCAACACTGTAATGCCCGAGTGAACTCGGTCAACACTAAAATTCTTCAATACCCAACTAAGCTTGGAGAATATTGAGATCACTTGGCATACACTAACTGTACTCAATTTGGATGTAAACATTTGTGTAACATCACTGAATAAGTGCAAACACTGTGGGAAAGTGACAATGCAAGCAATTGTTATTTTTTCATTGTTGTCAAACCTTAACTGGTGAGACTATTGTTATCTATTTGAGTACCATATCTATTATTGATGAAGAATATTTAACAAGAAGACCAAGTGAATGGTTGAGTTAAGGAAAATAAAAGGGTACTTGATCAGTTGGCACTCTGGCAAAGTAATAAGTTGTTTATCTTTCAAAGACAGTTTTTCTGGCTGTTCTGTGCCGAGCAAAGTTGCTTGTGCCAAGAAAATTTTCTTATGCCGAGTAAAGTTGTTCATGATGAGCAAAGTTTTCAGTGTCGAGCATCATTGAAATTGTCGAGTGAAAATAGTGATGTTGGCCGACTTACAGTAATTGGATTAATGATGAGATTTGAGATCTCTGGCCGAATTAGTTAATTTTATTGGGATATGTAATGTTAATTAAAGATTGATCCATGCCATTTAATATATGGGTAACCATAATTAATGCATGGTTTCAGGATTTAATTAGAGACTACTTTGGAGAATTAAATGTAATGCAAAGATGGAATGATCCATTGGATCTGACCTAACCTAAGATCTATGATCTTGTTTAAGTGGCAAAAGATTTATCTGACCTAGACAGAGAGGTATATGATAATCTCAAGGGGTTATTCATGAAGTGTGGTTGGATGGATGTGTATGCAAAAAGGATTGCATAGTTGATTTACTGTTTGGCATGATCTAGCAGAGAAGGCAAAATACAGAAGCAGAGAGTTGCATGTGTGATTGCTTGACGGATTTCAAAGTAGATCAGAAGGTTGAAATGACAATGCAGGCTATCCAGTAAGTTAACATCAGAGCTATAATTAGATCTAAATTTGCAAAGTAAGTTGTATGTACCAGATCACAACTGCTGATTACTTTCTTACCATTGTATCAGTTAAATCCTTTAACAAGTGTAACATATAAAATAGTGTGTTACCAAAATGTAACCTATAAAATAAATGTCACATTTGAAATAAGTGGATGTTTGTGTGATGTGTGGGGAAGATAAGATGTTCCTTTTAACCTCAATTGCACAAATGAGAGATCCAAATTGATTAACCCAAAAGAAGGATCAATGCACAAATGAATCATCCATTCAGAAATGAGAGCAAAGAGGAAAGATCTTAAATTCCCATTTTAGAAAGGAATGTATATGATAGTTATAGGAATTGAAATGGATGAGATGAAGTACCAACCTTAAAATAGTGCAGATCAAAGAATGATGTTTTCTGGGGTTTGTAGGCTATTTCTAGAAAAATTGAAGTATGATCTAAAAAGGAAACGCAGAGACAAACAAAACCCAGAAATCATTTTCTGTTTTGATGTCATCTTATGAAAAAGGTCAACCTTGACCCACAAATGTCAACCCTGACCCCAAAATGTTGACCCTGATCCAATAATGTTGACCTTGACCTGCACAGATCTGAAAGTGACCCTGTTCGCAGATCCCGAAAGTTTGCCAAAAAGGGTACCCAGATCTGAGTCCAAATTCACAGTCCTGAACCTGTACTTGCAAGAAAAAGAGATTTGTTTGTTGGGGGGGGAGGGGTTTGCCTTGGTCAAACCCCAGTTTTGGAATTAACCTCAAATATATGTAATTGAAATTGCAAAAATAAACAAAGTAAATAAACAAATTCACCTTGCTTGTATGGAGATCCTTGTGGTGGATTCAAATCCTTAGATCCATAAGGATAAATGCTTTAATTTGTTTGAACTTTGTAGAAGAGTATGAAGTTGATCTACCATGCCAATTCATGGCTCCATGGAAATAAATGTGCTCAAGTGCTTGAATTGAGAATGTAAATTTCTTGAATGCTTGAGAGATCTTGGTATTGATTCTTGATCATGATTAGAAGACTTCGTGTGCTTAATGATGGTTGGAGAAAATGAGAGAGAAAGCCCTTCTTTTATAGTAATCTTGGGCACAAAGGCCAACATAGAAAATAATAATTAAGGGTCCATGGCACAAAAATCTAGAGAGGTGCACATGGAGAGGAGAACCAAATTAAAGTCTTGACACAAAACTCTAGAAGGGGTCCACTCTTAAGGTAGAAATAATTATTTAAGAGCCTTGTCACAAAATTTGAGGTAAGGCCAACACCAAAGTTAATTTGAGCATTAGGCACAAAACTCAAGAAAGGATTATCTCAAATAATAAATTAGGAATCCTACACAAAGCTCAAGAAAGGTCCACCTCAAATATTAATTTAAGAGTTCGACACTTAAGGAATAATGTCCCCGAAGAGGGAAAATATAAAATTTTGATGAAACCCTGAAACTGGGACTCAACCCCAAGGACCCTGGACCCTAGGGTCAAGGTCAAGGTCGACCCTGACCTAGGTCAGGGTCGAGGTTGACCTTGACCCAGAGGGTCAGATCCTTGGGAAATGTGCCAGAGTCTCAGAAACAGAGAGAAAAGGCAGAAAAGAGGGGTAGAACATGCACATAAGCACATGAAACTCCACGGAAGCATGAAGGTGTTTAAATTAGGACCATAGCAACTTACTAGGGAGGTCTAAAAGGTCTCAATGTGGAGTGCTTCCATTTTAAGATGATACATTTAGCCCCCACTTTAGCAAGAGTATGGGCTCAACGCAGACTCTTGGTAAAGTAGAAGAAAAGAAACCCTATTGTGATTTAGGATACAAGGAATCCATCAAGCCCCCGATGAACTTGAGTCTTTGTTAAATCCAAAAGAATAATAGGAGATAGAAAAGATGAGAAGGGAGTGGCTAGCTCACCCAGTAAGATGTGTGTATCTCACTGTGAACCACAAAAGGATAGGATGGCCTACCAAGAAAGTACTTGATAGTCACCCCATAAAGTTGTGCACCTTCTGGCGGCTTTGTGCATGTATTTATTGCGTCTTCTAATGGCTTTTATGAAGTACCCATGGATCCATATCCTTATATCACCATGGAATACATTTGTAAAATGCGTATCTCTTCATGATTTAGCAACTTATGTGCGTTACCTTTCAAGGATTTAGCATATTGAATTGTAATTGAATGCGTATCTCTTCAGGATTTAACAAATTATGTGCATTACCTTCTGAGGATTTAGCATGCTACAAAACAAAATATTAGAACAAAAATGCATAATATAAAACAAGGGAGGCCGTGTATATGTCCCAATGGTCGGGTTCACCAAAATGTAACATATAAAATAGAGTGTTACCAAAATGTAACCTATAAAATAGATGTCACATTTGAAATAAGTGGATGTTTGTGTGATGTGTGGGGAAGATAAGATGTTCCTTTTAACCTCAAATGCACAAATGAAAGATCCAAATTGATTAACCCAAAAGAAGGATCAATGCACAAATGAATCATCCATTTGGAAATGAGAGCAAAGAGGAAAGATCTTAAATTCCCATTTTAGAAAGGAATGTATATGATAGTTCTAGGAATTGAAATGGATGAGATGAAGTACCAACCTTAAAATAGTGCAGATCAAAGAATGATGTTTTCTAGGGTCTGTAGGCTATTTCTAGAAAAAATGAAGTATGATCCGAAAAGGAAATGCAGAGATGAACAAAACCCAGAAATCATTTTCCATTCTGATGTCATCTTATTAAAAAGGTCAACCTTGACCCACAAATGTCAACCCTGACCCCAAAATGTCGACCCTGACCCAATAATGTCGACCTTGACCTGCACAGATCTTAAAGTGACCTTGTTCACAGATCTTGAAAGTTTGCCGAAAAGGGTACCCAGATCTAAGTCCAAATCCATAGTCCCAAACCTGTACCTACAAGAAAAAGAGATTTGTTTGTTAGGGGGGAGGGGTTTGCCTTGGTAAAACCCCAATTTTGGAATTAACCTCAAATATATGTAATTTAAATTGTAGAAATAAACAAAGTAAATAAACAAATTCACCTTGCTTGTATGGAGATCCTTGTGGTGGATTCAAATCCTTAGATCCACAAGGATGAATGCTTGAAATTGTTTGAACTTTGTAGAAGAGTATGAAGTTGATCTACCATGCCAATTCATGGCTCCATGGAAGTAAATGTGCTAAAGTGCTTGAATTGAGAATGTAACTGTCTTGAATGCTTGAGAGATCTTGGTATTGCTTCTTGATCATTATTAGAAGACTTCGTGTGCTTGATGATGGTTAGAGAAAATGAGAGAGAAAGCCCTTCTTTTATAGTAATCTTGGGCACAAAGGCCAACATAGAAAACAATAATTAAGGGTCCATGGCACAAAACTCT